>JAVKPL010016148.1:0-140443 GCA_032173675.1 Gastrolobium villosum
GACACTTACAACCTGTGACCTCTGAACGCGTGCGTGCACTCGTGTGCTTAATTGCTTTGCAATCATATATTTTTATTTATTTATTTTATGTATACTTTTGTTGCTAAGTTTCACTTGCCAATCCCCATCACCGACTCTCTAATAACGCGTTCACTCGTATGCATATGTTAGTTAATGGAACAACATAACATAATATTCACTTTGAATCCTAGTTTGTCATTGAGGCAATTAGATATATAAACAATGTGTCGGTGATTCGGTGATCACTGATCAGGCTCGAATTGCATGCAGTGTAATATCCTATAAACAGAACAAAAGTGTTAAAAAAGAAAAGTGATGCGTATATTATCAATATAAATAAGGACTTAAAGGTATTTAGAGTGGATTAGTACTCAGTAATAACTAATACGGGAAGATTTGTTTACAAACTTACAATGTCTGACTGTTACTCAAAAATATATTACCTGTCATATATAATGTGGTTTGTAAATAAAAAGTTTGTAAATATAATTTTTTCTCTAACTAATAAGGCTAAAGTTTCTATCACGGGCCTTTACTTCGTTCGACTCGTTCTCATATTAACCTAGACATTTCGAGCAACAAGAGCTGATTTTTAACAGAATATGTGGGTTTCTTTTTATTTTCTTTCAGACGGGTTAGAGAATGATGAGTAGGCCCAATTACTTCCGTGTCTATGAGACTGATTGAAGAAAGGCTGGGCCAATGAAGGATTGTCTTTGAGTAGGCCCAAGTACTTCCGTATCATTGAGCCTGAGATTAAGTGTTTCTACTTAGTGAAAAAGAAAAAAGAAAAAAAACTGGGTTTTATTTCTATAAAAGTTTAATGGTGTCCAGTGCTCTGGTAAAATTTATTAATGAATAAATAGGTATTATCACATATTTAATATTTTTTCATTGATATGGATTGCATAATAAAAGGTAATGTTCTCTTTTCCGGAATTTGTTTCCTTTTTAGTGAATACAAGATTTGATTTCATATTTCATTGTTTTTTTGGTATATAATAAATGTATTTTTCTCTTTTATTTTTTTTAGATAAAGTCATATTTTTTGATTTTATTATGCTGTCAATTAGTTTCATTGCTATCATTACCACAGGTGTTATTTTGGGTTTTCGGGGTTATTACTATAGAATTTTTATTATTTTTTATTTAATTTTTATCTTTTTATTTCATAGGAATAATTTCATATTTTTTTTTTATTTGGATTTCTGTTACCTATTTAAAGATATTATGAACTCTAATTTATTTGATTGTTTTTGTAAATAAAATATTATTAAAAACTGCTACTCTAAATCCTAAGTCATTATATTTAGCCGATTTCGTGCAAGTTTCGGCATTAGGATCATAAATAAAAACACAATAGCCAGATTACTTACTTAAACAAACAAGTTTCATTTAATAAATTGATCTTTAAGATTTTGACATAATAAATTTCACTTTTAAATATTCCGATACAATTCTCTCTCTCTCTCTCTTAAAAAAAATGAAAAGAAAAAGAAAATAGGAAAAAACCTCACTGACTACTAGGCTTGTTTTTATGTTAATCACTTGGGTTGAAGATGGCCCCCAATTAGAATGTTGTTTTGCGTGAACCTGCAACCGTTCACATGCTAAGCAATCGAGCCCACACTAAACAACCCTCTTTTGATGGCGTCTACTGATGTCCCTGCAAGTCTTTCTCAATGAGCTCTTGAAAATGTATATTACTTCCAAAAAGTGTCCTTTTAATTAAATTGCAGGCCCACGCTTGACAATTGCAATCCGATCATCTTCTTTATATCTTTTTTCATACAAGCATGATAGTCATTCCTTAAATTTTATTGAATAGATGTACTGATTGAATGATATAGAGATTTCCTCTTCAATTTCCTTCATTACAGTAAGTTATGAGATCACGTGCTATTTACAGTATCAGAAACTACATATTCTCCCACTTTTCTTAAATTCATTTGTATTGGGTAGTTAAGGTGGCAATAAATTTCAATAATTAGTTAGTTGCTGTACCTGCTTGTCATTCAATTTAACATTTTAACAAAAGAGTGACTCAGCAGAGCATTTAAACAAATTCAAGTTTCATTTTAATTTAGACGTTTGGGGGCAACAAATTTTCCACCCTGGCTTGGACCCTCTAACCACAATTCTGTTTCATATTATATATGGGTCAGTTTCTGTTGAAACTGAAGAATTTGATACTGATATACTTCTCTTCGTGTCATGCAGCACATGTGCTTGTTCATGTTAAGAGGTACATCCGTAAAGTCCTATGGTGGTGAGTTGTGATGGGGCCGATCCCTTTTTTCCCTGCGAGATGATAAAATCTGTTAAATATCAAGATACAAGAGGAATTGATAGTAATCCTTGTTGTGTTAAACTACACAACATTGGTTCTATTATATAGCAAACCAATTGAAGAATACAATTAGACACACACAATGTGGGACTAACACTCTTAACACAATGAGACACACACAATGTGGGACTAACACTCTTAACACTCCCCCTCAAGCTGTAGCATATAGATCATATGCTACAAGCTTGATACATAAATAATACTCCTATTAGGAACCAAAAGCAACAGTGCTACATCAACAAAATGAAATGACCAAGTAACATAACATCAAAATAAATCTCCTATATGAGAAACCAAAAATCAACAATGTGCTAAAAATGGCGTCGGAATGAACATCAACATGGAAGATGCCGGAATGATCAAGATACAAGAGGAATTTCGGAGCCGGAATTATCATCGGCAAAGACAACTGTGCTGGAATGACCATCAGCAACATGAAAAGTGCTCCCCCTCAAGAGGAACTTCGGAGCCGGAATTATCATCGGCAAAGACAACTGTGCTGGAATGACCATCAGCAACATGAAAAGTGCTCCCCTCAAGAGGAACTTCGGAGCCGGAATTATCATCGGCAAAGACAACTGTGCTGGAATAAACTTCAGCAACATGAACAATGCTCCCCTGAATAAGAAGCCAAAATAAAACCAAACAATGGCAAAACCAAATAACATCCACCGACAGTACATAAGGAAAAAAAAAAAAAAAAAAAAAAAAATTCCATGAGCTCCATGAGTCTTCACAAACCTGCAAAATGAGAAGTGAAAGAGAACAAGTAGACAGATCTGAAAATAAAAATATATCAGAGAAGAAGAAAAAAAAAAAGACCAAAACGCAGATCTGGAAAGCAACACAGATCTAGAACGGAAATGGCCGGAGAAAAGGAAGACACGGTCGGAGAATGGACGATGCGGCCGGAGAATCAGCCACGATCGAAGATGATGACCGGAAAAGAAGGAGACACTACCGGAAAAAGAGAAACACTGCCGGAGGAGATAAAAAGACACAGATCTGAAACATGAACGATCTGGAACAACGGTCTGAAATGTGAACGATCTGGAACAACAGAGATGGATGATGCGACCGGAGAATAAGACATGGTCGGAGAGGATGACCGGAAAAGAGGAAGACGCAGCCGGAAAATTCCCAGATCTGAAACAAAAAAAAAAAAAAAAAAATGATCCAGCCGGAGAATAAACGCAGTCAGAGATAAAAATAAAAACGAAACAGATCTGAAAGAGAAAAAAAAAATGTAATAGAAGGGAAAAGAAATGAGACAGATTCGGATGAAAAACCAGATCTGGAAAATTCAAAAATCAATGGGAGAGAGAAGAAGGAGATGCTGCTGGAAAATAATGATAACAAACGAAACAGATCAGTGACGATGCAAAACGAAAAATGCATGCAAAATAAAAAATAAAATGAGACAGATCTGAAAGAAAAAAAAATTGCAACAGAAAGAGAAAAGAAATGAGACACAGGACTGAATGAAAAACCCAGTAGAGAGAGGATGATGACCCAAAACAATGAAGAAATCACAGATCTAGGACAATGGAGATGACCCGTAGATCTGGAAAACCACAAATTGAAAAAGAAGATGAAAGCAAAAGTGACGGAAAAAGAAGATGAAAGGAACCAAAAGAAAAAGAAATAACAACGAGAATCCCTCAAGGAGGGTGATATCTCTCTATAACCATATTGAAATTATGGAAAAAGTGAACTAAGTTAAGCGGATTAAGATTCCTCTTGTTAGGCTCTGATACCATGTTAAATATCAAGATACAAGAGGAATTGATAGTAATCCTTGTTGTGTTAAACTACACAACATTGGTTCTATTATATAGCAAACCAATTGAAGAATACAATTAGACACACACAATGTGGGACTAACACTCTTAACACAATGAGACACACACAATGTGGGACTAACACTCTTAACAAAATCATTTATATACCTACCTACTGTATATGTTATATGTATGTGGCCATGGCTTGACAAGTACTCTTAACTGTTGCAATATTAATGTATCTCACTATTACTATGAATTAATATTTAGCCTATGTTTAGGGTATTGGTTGTTGAAGTATTGTGTCATGAAAAGGGATGCTATCGTCGGTGTGGACCTTTATTTCTTATCAGTATAAACATGTTTATTTCTGTCTATTCCTCTTTTAATGTTTGATCCCTTTCTGTCCTAGTTGTATTTGATTAATCCTTGTCTAGCATTATTAGTGAATGCTAGCTATTAGTTCATATATTTCTTAGAGAATTTAGCTAGATATAGACACCATTAGCAAATGCTCCATTATTCTTACTTGCTGTTCACTTGTTTTTTTCTAGTATAAGCAAAAAAAAAAGTACATGAGCAGCTGCATTCTCTCTAGCTTGTTTCCACCATAAATTTTGGGAAAACTGTAACCGTGGCTTTGAATGGTGTTTGGTAAATTAAGGAAAAGTAGTTGGTGCTGGCACTTGCAGTTGCACGTCCTTACTTTACTACTCGCATTGTCTATTCAGCTTTGAGTTCAAAAGTAACATGGCTGCATGTGCTCTGCTGAAAGTGGCAGAGGGCAAGGGACAAGGGTGGTACGTACTCCATTTTCTACTTTTCTACCTCTTCAAGTTTGCCACGGTTAATTAGCAAACTAGTCACACTCTCTTCCATCGAGGGTGTTGTATTGTAGGGTCACATTCACATATCCTATCTGTTATTTTCCCTGTTCTTACCAAATACGAACCAATCTCATTCACAGAACATGGGTAACCTCTTTTGAAAACTGTGAACCTCTTATACATGAGCATGATAATATTGATGATGGCCCAGTCCTGTGCTTCACACTTGACATTTAATAAGACTTGTTTTAGATGTCTTTGATATTATCATAACTTCACCATTATGAGAGAATGGTCAATAATAAATTTTTCCATTCATGACTATCTTAATTATAAGATAGAAATGGAATCCAAGTCAAACAAAGATAACTATTCATATTATGCAACCTGCACCAAATTGTCCAATCCTGTGGACATCTTCCTTCCCCATAAATACTGGTTTTCCTAACTTGTTATCTTTTTCCTATTTGATTGGTGAGCAAATGGAAAGTAGGTGGAGTGATTTCGAGATGTGGGTTCTAAGGTAAGATTTAAATTGAGATGAAAAATATGACTGTAGAATACCAATTATACTAAATAGGGAATAAATCTTTGGTGCTTAGATTCAGTGCATCCCACAAATGGGAGCATTACACATCAGAGGATAGAGAATTTTGGCTGACATGTAATGCTCTCATTAGTGAGATGTACTGAATCTTTGGTATTACAGTAGCAATTAAGATTTATTCTAAAATAGGTTGTGTATATGTCAGATTGCTAGAGTCTTATCTCCTTGAAGAACAAAGTCTTCTTATGCAACACTCACTTTCACATCTACACAACGTTAAAACAAATAAAAAAATGTGAATGATGATGTCCAACAGTGGTAAGGAATTGATCAAATGAGGATCCTACTACAAGTGAAAAAGATAAGATGCAGGGTTAAACTCTCCTCTACATTGTGGTCCTAATAACATCTTAGAGTCCATAGATCACAAAAGTGAACTGATTAGGATTAGTCAGAAACTTTAGTGCTTTGATCCACTTACTTGTTAGTGACAATAGAGAATGTCATGCTGTTACAAGTCCCACATTATTGTTACGGACCTTCAGATCATCATCGTAAAAACTAGCTGAAAGAGTGCTAATGACTAAGGCCTTATAAACCTCACAATAATTGTATAGGCAACCAATGTGGGACTTGTAAGACATCCACTGGCTTCACACCTCAAAATTGAAAACGACGATCATTTAGACAAAATAGAATTAGAAAAAGGGAAAGGGGGCGAGTTAATAATCTCCACCAATGTGAGTTTGACTCGTGTATACAATGGGTTATGCTATGGATGATGGTCACATGCTATATGTGTCCATAGACATAGACATAGACATAGATCATAGACACACGTACGTACGTACACTGAAGGAGTGAAGGTACTGTTTGATGGCTGCGGGGAAGAGAAGAATAACGGACAGGACACGGCCGCATTAGATGACGCGTGAAGAAAAATTGATGGATATTATTGGCCTTAGAACATGGGCATGATATATAGCAAGGACAATAATCTATTACTTATTCTACAGAAAGAACCAACCCCGAGCCCCATATGGGTTCTCATTAAATATGTATGTATCTATCTCCACCAATTTATATTGATTATGACAATGCTTTCCATTGCTTGTGCTCTTCTGCATTTGCTGCTATATTTACATTGTAGAACCAGGACCACACCATAAACCAATCCCTTATATCCATTCTAATGTCTAAAGAATTAGAGAAAAGAGAGCGATGACGAGTGCAAGCGAGTCTTCCACATTTCCCAAGCCCCGGAGGGTGTTACTTTCAATGTATCCTTAAGGGTAGTGATGGTCATTATATAATTTTTAATATGTACTTAATAATTATCATTATGAATAATTTTAATTAAATAATAGTACCTTAATTTAGAGGACAAAAGGTAATAATAAA
This sequence comes from Gastrolobium villosum, assembly GCA_032173675.1. Lineage (NCBI taxonomy): Eukaryota > Viridiplantae > Streptophyta > Magnoliopsida > Fabales > Fabaceae > Gastrolobium > Gastrolobium villosum. Next base: position 6,928 of record JAVKPL010016148.1, read on the forward strand.
TTTTTAGGTGTAATGATCTGAAGAGTAAAATGTTACGCCATTTATGATTCATTCAAGTGTAAAAAATTATATAGAGTCAAATAAGTTTATAAATAGAAATTTATATTTTGTTGTTTATATTTTTTTTTCTCCAGTGGTCCTGATTTTCGTGGTTTTGTATAGGAACACTATACGATACCCTTGCGGATCCTCATTTATGACCCCTAGGAAATTGGGAAAATATTTTCGGTATTCTCCTTGTAACGAGCTCTTGATGTATCGTTTACCGAATATAATAAAAACTAATATTTTCATGGTTTTTATATTTATCATGTATTATGAGAACAAATTTTTTTTTACACACTCTTCGATTTTCATGCTGACATAAGTCCTATTTTTATACTATCATTATCTTTATAGTTATTTTTATCTATATCTCATATTTTTTCTTTTTTTTTCTTTTAGTAATTAGTTATCATCGTTTAATTTTTTTAATTATATTCGGATATTTTGAAATTTGACAGTATTTAGAATACAACAATTTAATTTTTCTAACACAAGCACATGCAATTAATTATATTTAGATATTTGACATAATAATTAGTCATTGATGAATAGTGTTTAGTATTTTAATAATGTAACTTAGATAATTAATTTGTTATTAATATTTAGGATTTATTTTAATTAGTTAATTGATTTTATAATTATTTAAATTAATTATTCTGTGTTATCTTAACATTAGCATGTGTAATTAATAATATATAGATATTTTACATAATACTTATTGGTTAATCAATAGTGTTTAGTAATTTAATAATGTAATTTAGAATAATTTATTTGTGATAAATATAAAGTTTATTTTAAATAGTGAATTGTTGTTGTAATTTTTTAAATTACTTTTGTGTTATCCTAGCATAGGCATGTGTAATTAACTACATATAGATATTTAACATAATGCTTAATGGTTAATGAGTAGTGTTTAATATATTAATAATGTAATTTAGAATAAAATTTGTGATTAGCCTAATCATGGGTTCTCTGAATATTTAGCAATTCAAAATAAAATTTAAAAATTGCAAAAAGAAAACAATTAAAATAAACTTTAATAACAACTTTATTTTACAATTTAACAACTTTAAATCATCAAGGTAGCTCAGTTGGCAACTGAGTTCCGAAGGGTTTGCTTGAGTCAAGAGTTCAAACTGAGAAAATGAGGGGCTAGCCTACAAGGTCGTATCCCGAGGACAAGGTGACCGGAGGAGGTTGAATGGGGATATCTCCCGGTTATACCAAAAAAAAAATCTTATAAAATCAAAAGAATATTTTAAATAACATACATGTTCTGGTCTGACCGGATGGTCCTGCCCAGCCAACACAAATAACCATTCGCTAGGACCACAATCACCTGGCATGTGGAATACATGACTCTCTTATACATGTATTCCCCCACCCCCACGAACACATGACCCTTTATATGTCATAGGTCACACAACCCCACACCTAGTGAGGCCTATAGTGTTGAAAATGATTATGGCATCACACTTTACGCAGTTGGAGAGAATCTCTAATCTTCTATATAAAGGGACTTCAACTCCCTCATTATTAATCATCTCTGTCCGCTCTCCATTATTGTTATTCTGTTGATATCTCTCCTCACCCCTAACCGTAGCCCTCAAACACCTCTCTTTTTGCACCCTCAGCTAGATTGAGCTAGCATAGTGACGTCTCAGAGCTATGGTCTATAGCATCGTCTCTTTTGTTCCCGTCATAACAACATATTTTACCCTTTGAGAATATATCCATAACTTTATACTCTAATTCCAGAGATGCTGCTCGTGGGAATCGAACCCACGACTACGTGATTAATAATATATAATTATTACATGAATGATACATATTCTTCTCCAATTTGTATCATTATTGGTTCATTTATTAAAAAATTAATATAAAAAATATATATTAACTTTTACCTCATCTCAAGGTGAAAGGAAAAATCATAATATACTTTGCGGGCTAATGAATATCTACGGGACGTGTAAAATTGCCGCTCTTTCATTGATGAAATGGATACCCATTCCCTGTCCCATTACATGTAATTTCCGCAAATTTCTACGAGCGCGAGAGTTTTTGCAATCCAATATTTTGTAGTTTGTATTTTTAATAGCTTGGGTTCAGCCTAAATAATGTAAATAAGGGGTTTATGGATGGGGTTCTTTCACACGAGATGTAGTTTTATTTGTATCCCAGCAAATTCAAATATAAACATCGTCGGGTTCTTTAACCTGTTTTAAAAAATATTTTTGGATTGACACTTACGGGAAGAAAGGGTAATTTTTGTTATATTTTTAAGTACATATTTTTTCATTTGAAAGTTTAAAATAAACGAATAAAACGAGATATTATTATATAATCTTCTGATCATCTCATACTTATTTTTATAAAATAATAATTTTTTGTTATTTGTTTTGTTGAATTATTTTAAAAAACATTTTAAAAATATGCCCAGAATAAATAAGGGCTTTTACATATAATCGGCTGGTCGTTGACTTAAATTATCAAGCATTAAGTTAAGCAAAATATAAGTATTGTATTACAATAGAGAACTATCTTATATTAGAGATAGGATATTGTGACACACAAATAATGTTACGCACAATGTTACGATCACATCTTAACCGTTAATTTCTGTCAATCAACGGTTATCATTTATTGCGAATTAATAATTAATTAATGAGTTTGATTTGAAAAATAATAACCGTTGATTGGTGAAAATCAACGGTTATGATGTGGTCGTAACATTGTACGTAATATTATTTATATGTCACAATATCCTATCCCCTTATATTATACACCCATAAAATTTGATGCCAACTTTTTCTTCTTCTTCTTTTTTCTCCTTTTTTCTTCTCTTTCTTAAATTGTGGATCCCACATATTTACCTCATCCACGTAAAAATACTATCTCTAGTAACATAAGATTAATAACTCCCTTACATTAAATAGATTTTAACATAAAATATCATAAGTAACTGCGGGCGACATATTAGAGTCCAGTTTTTTTACAGTTCCAGCAACGGCATCCTAAGAAAAACGAAAGTATAAGAATCATACGCGAATATATACGCAATTATATTTCTATGAATTATGGAATTCAACTTACCAAAAAAACCAAGAAGGGCATTTGACCTCCATGTGCATTACCTATTTTATTTACCTTCATAGTGTCATGGTGGTGATGGGGATTGCTTTTTGTGTTAACAAAAATGGTTTCGGTGTCTTACCTTGGAAGGGGTAGTGGCCGTTACAAAAGAATATATTGTAATGTAAAAGAAAATGATGAAATCGAAAGGACATATTTAAATGACCGTTGTCCCCTTTTATTTTCTCCCCCGCATGTTAAATTAAATTAAATTATGTTATAAAAAAAATTAAATTAAAGATGATGGGTGAAGGACCGTACCGTAAATAAAACTGCTTGAAGGGATGGTTGAATCATGAATGCACGTGAAAACCTGCATTCACCTAGATAAGTTGCATGTGTTTGTACGGTTTAACTCAATAATTCTTTATCCTTCTACACTGGATTTATAATAAACCAATTAGGGATAGTTTATTTTTTTTTTGGCTTAGATTTGTTTATGAGAAAATGGCTTCGGAAGTTAAGGGCACGTTTTATTGTGTGTTTTTTTTTTTTTTTTTTTTTTTTAGAATAATTATAAAAACAAGTATTTTTTGTTTTAAAAATCAAAAGTCAAAACACAATACAAAAACATGTTATTTAAATTTGATTCTAAAAACAAAATGTAGTCATAATTTTAATTTTAATTTTTTTTACAAAATACACTTTATCAAATGAAATTTTTTATTCTTAAAATCAAAAAATCGTTTTTTATAACCGTATTCAAATAGGCCTTAATTTTCCTATTTCATCTATTACGTTATTAGGGTCAGTAGCCGTAAACCTTTATTTATAATAGCTCCGTAGCTGATCATCACTCGCAGTCCATTACCAACATGATCAGAGAGTTAAAACAACGAAAGTTACTTGTCGTGTGTGTACCGCGAATCTCAAAGCTTTGAACAAGAAAATAGAAAAATGTGTCAAATGGTTCAATAGCAGGGGACAAAGCAAAATCTGTATATTTCAGACTGAAACTGGGAGCATTCAACTACAAAAGCAAGGAAGCATGTACGGATACTCACTATTAAAAGTTTGGGAAAATTATTTATCCTTTTAAAATGACATAACTTATATCCTTTCATTCTCAAAGAGGTGGGATCCACACATTTTTTTTTGTCAACTCTTTCTTCTCTTTTATCTATCTCTTTCTCTATCTTAAAATGACATAACTTTACATCATTTAAAATGATATACAATTTACCCTTAAAACTTTTGCTTTACTTGTGTAAAAGGGTTGAGTTACTTGGGGGTGCCTTAATTGCTGCCGTTGGTTTGGTATGAATTGGTTCACTGTTTCTTTTCATCTTTATTGCAAAAAATGGACTTCCCCAGAAAGAAGAATAGTTGGAAACTAGTTAAAAGAAAACATTGGAAATTGCGGAGATGCTTCTTCTAGTGAGAAGTGTACCGTACGTACGTGTGTTGATTCAATTGACAAAAAGAAAAATATCATGTGAAAGTTGAAGACCAGGCAGTGTGGGATAACGGAATTTTATGTTTTCAATACATGTTAAGAACATACCAAGGTAGGTTAAGTGAGACAAAAACAAAATTACTCGTGCTTTGATTTTTTCATGTTCCATATAAATTATTTTCTTATATTATGACTTAATTAGTGGTCAATTCTATACTTATTAAAAAAATTAAAAATTTACAGACAAATCAAAGGATTGAGTGGTAGGAAATTATATTTCTTAATATGTTCGTGGGCTACCTATTATATAAATAATTATATTATACTATTTAATATATATTGGATAAATTAAAGTGATCAAATAAAGATGTCTAAATAGATTTTTAAGTAAGTGTGAGACAAATGAGTGTATATCAGTGTTGGACCAATTAGGTATAATGGGAGCTTACTGGCCCAACAATAAAGAAAAACACTATAAAAGGTTATGATATCTTCCATATGTAAAATAACAATCCTAGTTTCTCTTCCTCATTAAGAGAGAGATAACACACTAAATAATAATGATTATAGTTATTGAGTTTATCATCTATCATTTAACATAACCACAAAAAATTTCCTACACTCACAACATTTTGTGGGGCCCGCAGCAAAATAAAAAATTTCGGCACGCAAAACGAATCTCTATAACATAACACAATTACTTTTCCTATAGCATAACTCTTATAAAACCATAGTTATTTGAGTGAGAAATATCGCATACCCCATAAAGAGAAGATCATAATAAAGAATAAGGATTAAGACTATTCGACAAAGGAAGATTGCATACCTCAAAGGTGAAGATCGAAATTATTCCACTGCTATTGAGATAGTTATGCCTCCATGTTTCTGTTAATATTTCTTTACGATTTGATATGATGCATCTTTCTTTATTGGTGATGGTTATTACTATAAGGTTAAGATGAATTATTATTCTAAGAATAATTCTCATGCAAAGTAAGAAGTGTTTTCCCTCTGTATAATGTATCTAAATAACATGAGATATTGTTATTAAAAAAAGGGTTTTATAAGAGTTATTTTATAGAAAAAGTTATTGTGTAATGTTATAAAGATTCATTTTGCGTGCTTTAATATTATGTGTGTATGAAACTTTGTTGTGTCATATTAAAGGACAAATCGAAAACGCTTAAAACAATCCAAATAAAAGAGAAAGAGAAACAAGTTGTTCTTTGAAAGGGCAAGAAGGGGAGTAATGCTAAAAAGGAGTTAGCTCCCTTCACGTCTAAAGCACAGGCCCCCAAAAACAGCCTTAGGCTCTTGTCATTTGTCCCCACAATCCCACATGACTCTGTTTCTCTTTCAATTCCATGATAAATACCCAACTCTTTCCCTTTAATCTTTCACAGCAAACTCTCTAAAATTTTCTCTTCTCAGGCCTCTTCCTTTTTTCTCCATATTGTCACGCCAAATCCACAAATGGCTTTAAGAAAATCAACTAGACTTCCTCAAACAGCACTTATTAAGCAAATCCTGAAAAGATGCTCAAGTTTGGGGAAGAAACAAGGCTACGATGATCAAGGCCTTCGTTTGGACGTACCAAAGGGTCACTTTGTTGTATATGTTGGAGAAAACAGAAGCAGACACATTGTTCCAATTTCTTTTCTAAGTCGCCCAGAGTTTCAAACCCTTCTCCATCAAGCAGAAGAAGAGTTTGGCTTTGATCATGAAAGGGGTCTCACAATTCCATGTAAAGAAGATACTTTTGAGTCTCTTACATCCATGCTCAGATGAAAATTAAGCCTAGCTTAGCTACCATGGATGGCACCTGTATCTGTATTATCCACCATACTTTTGAGTCTCATGGGTGGAGAAAACAGCTAAAGATGAAGCTGCTTCACTGCTTCTCTCTGTCTTCATTTTCTCCATTTCTTTCTTTTATAAATATTATTAATTGTATGTATGAGGTTCCTATTTTAGAGAGATTCTAACCTCAAGAAAATTAGCCCATGAAACAACCTTGTTGTTAGGTCCGAGGTAGACTGTATTGCTATACCGGATAGTATGCGTTCAGAGATGACGTATATACCCAACGTACTAGGCTATATGCCGAGGTCCCAATCACTGCGCACCAGCAATAGGTTTTATAACCAGGGGGTGGTGTGTGCACAATGAGTGGAATAAGCTAGGTGATTCAGAGGTGTGTACCTGGGATGTCTGAGCTCTTATTTATAAGGGTAACCGGCTCGGTTGCTGAGCTCCTATTGTTGAGATTCCGTCCGACTTGGTCGGCCTCAACTAATTTGTTTCAGTCCGTTGAGTTTTGGCAGTATCTCTTGACGAGATATTCTCGGATGACGGTTGAGCGGAGCTTTAACACTTGTATTGTGGGTTTGGATTGTGTAATTAAAAGTTAGAACTACTAGGAAACAGCATTTTTCCCGGTCGTGCAAATGTACCTGTTGGAGAACGAATTTATTGAAAGGTTTCCATTCCTCCTTTCTCTGTTTTGTGTAGCAGATATATTATTAGAGGATGGATATTCTCACTATCAAAATTTTCCACTACCAACTTATTACCTATCTAATCACCATTAGATTAACATTTTCTATCTCTTCAAAAACTTGTTAACATTCTTTCTATTTGATCCAATGGTGATGTGATGGGTAGTAAGTTAATAGTAAGAATTTTTGGTAATTAAAATATCTCACGCTATTATTATGGAGTAGGCAAATTTATATAACTATTATTATGAAATGACAATTTATTAAATGATTTAAGAGTTTTATTAATATCATGTTAAAGGAGATAAGTTATTTCATGTCATAGAGATAAATTTGTGGGCTCCACCATCTGAAAAAGAAAAAAAGAAAAAAGAAAAAATGTGGCACAGTTATCGAAGGGAATTATCACAGGTAGAATAAGAGTAGTTTTTCCCATAATTTAATCTACAAAATTTTTATGGAAAAATGTTTATTCTTTTAAATGACACGATTTATATCTTTTCACTCTCACAAAGAGGTGAGACGCACACATTTACTTTTATTTTTTTTTTCAACTCTCTCTACTCCTTTATGTATCTCTTTCTCTATCTTAAAATGACACAACCTGATTACACACACTTTACCCAACTTTTATACACAACATCTAAAGTATAATTTGTCGCACAGTCCAGCCGGTGAAAGTGGACAGATCCAGAAACTACTCCGAACGGAATGTTTGGTCACGAGCAACGAAACTTAAATTTATTCAAAATTCAACTATTATATTCTATGGTTTATTCCCCATTCTAAATAAGTATTTGATATAATTAGCAGCTACTTGGTTAAATTAAAGTTGGTTCGCTTTGTTGTTAAATCATTAACTTACCAAACACACGCATGCATTAAATTTGAGCCTTAAATAAAGCACGACGATTGAGGTTTCGGCTTTTGATCTTGAAATTGGAGGGTGCCCAAATTAAGCACTGAAACCATATGGTAAATTAGCAAATTTAATAGGCAGTTGGTTCACTTTATGTTGACTGTTGAGGACCACCCATCACTACTATACCCGCCGTGTTAGCATACTGTAATGTGTCACCCTTACCATCATCAAAAGGAAATCACTTTCTATCCTTTTCCTATATATGTGTACGTGGTCTAGAGCGCATGTTTAGTACTCCCCGGTAAATACTTTAGAAAAAACTATATTAATCATAAAAGGATGCGCAGAATAAATTTAGCAAAAAGTATCTCTTCATTCACTATATGAGATAAAATTATTTCTAGTGAGCTCAAAATGATGTCGTTTTGGATTATAAGATTAAAAATTTATAATGATAAAGACTAATATAATCCTGCAATATATTATAATTAAAAAAACACCTTGATTTCCATCTCAAAATGACGTCATTTGGACTCATCGGAAATAACTTTATCTCTAGTGACTTGAGAGATACTTTACCCATAAATTTAAGGGTTTGTTTTTTCTCATGTTGCATGAGAAAACAAACCCTTCCTACACTCATCATAAAAATGTGTGTCACTCATTTTTTTTTACTTTTTTTTTTTAAATAGGTGGGTCCCACACTTGATGTATCTATGACATGAGATTTGAATTCTCCTACAACATAAGATTTATTTTTCCCTAAATATAATTAAGTAAAATATGTTTTTTCTATCTTTAATAAATGATGCACCGGGGTCTTCAGGGTCATGATAGTGAAAATATTTTGATTTTCGGTGAGTACTCAATCCATCCATCCTCGAACAAATCGATCGTTTCATGAGAGGTTTTTACTAAGGGTTTATCATCTATCATTTAATATGATCATAAAAAATTTTCTACACACAATATTTTATGGGGCCCGCAGAAGAAAAAAAATCTGACACGCAAAACAAATCTTTATAATATAACAGAATCACTTTTCCTACAACATAACTCTTATAAAACCCTTTTACTAATAATTTTTAGGGAAATATGTTTTTTTTATGTTGCATGATTATGCAACATAAAAAAATAATGGGACCCAATGGAAAGAAGGGAGAAAAAGAAAAAAAAAATATGTTTCGCCCATTTTTATGTGTGTCGCATGCAACATGAAAAATATATTCCCCTAATTTTTTATATTTATATGATTCAGTAAACTTTTTATTTTTTGGATTGATTTATTTCTGTAGGATTTACTGCATCAAATGGTGATAATCCTCTACCTGGTAAACAAGAAGTACTTCTTCACAAGCATTTCTGTGATTTCATGTGTTGAGTATTGATTTCTTAAGCTCTAATCAAGTGGGAGTGTGGACCTTGATTATCATACACGTATAATCCATTGGTTGCTATTGCTGATAAAGGAGATTGTGCTTTGTACCTACTAATTGGCAACTAACCAAAGCTCTGTACTTGAGAAAGAAATGTGAGAAGAGAAGAAGGAGCTAATCAAATTCAGCATATTTTAGACTATATCTAATTTTGCACATATAGCAAAATACTGTTTGGAATTGAATTTTTCAAAACATAGATAAAAAGGAGAAGAATTAGGGACCAACATATGTCACCTCATATAAAGAGGCAAGTTCACATGATCCCGTATTATCATCGCTACTTTATAGCGGACCCCAAATCCTATTATATCATGTAGGATGTTCGCTGTCTGGATTGGATCGATTTTAGAAATAAAAATCATTCGATCCAATCCCTTCGGTTTGATTATATAATCATCCTTTCGGTTTTGATTTTTTTCAAATCCGATCCAATCCAATTCAATTTTTTCGGTTTGAAATGGATCGGTTTTCGATTTTTTTGAAAATTCTAAAATTTATTTTATGATTATTGTGCAAATAACATCTTTTATATATATTGGATTTGTAATTTTTTTTTGAAATACAAAAGCATTAGTAAACTATAATATAGTTTTTTTCGGACAATGTGATACGAAACTCTACAAAGATAAAATTTTGTTGATGAGATGTGACTAGATTTTTTCTTGGGTTTATTTGGTGGGCTAATGGGTGTTGGGTTTAGAAATTTTTAGGCTATGATTAGGGAGAAATCCAAGTAGGTAGAGGAGAATTTATATATTGGATCGGTTTGGATTGGATTGGTTTTCACCAACTCATCCAAAAATTGATTAAATCCAATTAAAATTTTCGGTTTTCAATCAGTTTTCAATTTTTCGGTTTTCGATTTATTTGGTTATCGGCTTTTCGGTTCGGTTACCGCGGTTTGAATTAGTTTGGATCGATTAATGAACACCCCTAATATCACGCTTGAACTTTAGATTAGTTAAATAATAAATAACTTAAAAGCTGCAATATATAGATAGGTCGTTCTTCCTCGTTCTGCAATTTACAAAAAAATAAATAAAGGTTAAAGTAGGTAATTTACAATAAATTGGAAGTTGAACAATATATGCAAAAAGAAAAAGTTGAACAACAAATTAACATTAATTTTTGTTTTATATATTATTTTTTTTGGTGAAATGTTTTATATCTTAATTTGTTGCTAAGTCGGAAATCTTGAAGAATAGATAATATCTCCTAAGTCCTTTCCCATATACATTGAAATTTTTTTTGGTGAAAATATACATTGAGTTTTAGAGCCCGTGATATATTCACATTATATGTAAAGGGAATTATAGACACAAGGAAACCGGAAGGATCAAACAGATACTCTTATATATTCTTTTTCATAATTTTTTACATACAAAATTCTTTTTTAACTTTAACATTCAAATATAATTTTTTTGTCAAAAGGACATCTAAATGGAAAATAATTTTAGGTTTTTAAAAAATGCTTCTAAACGTTTTATTTTGTAAAAACTGATCTAAACTGACCCTTATTCTTATAATAATGTCTATCGAAATAACATGATTAAAGATTAAAAACAAGCCTCTAATTCCGAAATAAAGTAGTGTTATTCTTTAAAATAAATTTGTATTCCCCGTTTTAGATTTTATTTTGTTCTTTGATTTTTTTGGTAAGGAAGGATGCACTTGACAAAAAATATGGACAAAATAAATAAAAGATTTTTACTAAATGATGGTAGCTTAGTTGACGTCAGAAAATTGAGTAGATAGGATGAGAGTATATATTCGATCTTCCCACTATCCTTTTTGAAAGGGATTTAAAATCTTAATTTCGAAACTCATCCCTAATTGGATTAGTCAAAAATGATAAACTGATTGAAATATCTCTCTTATTGGATTCAAATGCACTACTCGAAGGGATAAAATGATAGTTTTTATGGAGTTATAAACTGCATATGAATAAATTTGTTACCCAATTCATATCAAGTTCGATCCTTTAATATTCACTTTTAGTGATTATAAATTTAAATATGCAAATCTAAAAAAAAAACATTTTATACATCAAGCTATTAAAATATATATTTTAAGGACTTATCCAATGTTATTAAACTCGGCCCGGTTATTGACCCGGTCGAGGTACTAGGTCACCGGTTCAACCGCATGACCCGGTAAGTATTTGTAAATCTATAATTTATATTAAAAAAACTATAAATATACTTAATACTTGTAAAAAAATATATCAATTTCAAATATTTTAATATGAAAATAATAAATTACACATTATTGTCCAACAAAAGATCAATCAAACATACAATATTTGTGATACTAATGTTTCAGGTTCAGTAAACGATATCTTTAACTGTAAATCAAATCAAAATTCCCTGCATATTGCATAATCAAGATAATATTAGTGTTGTAGGTACAAAATCTATGTAAGTTAATAAGCTACAAATCACTCAAATATTTCAAAATAAAACAAACCATTTGTGTTTGAGAGTAAAAAAAAAAAACATTAATTTATGAAAATTAATTTTTTTTTTATAGACCGGGCCGGATCACCGGTTGAACCAGCTAGGTCACCAGTTTTCACGAAAACCGGTCAGGTCGCATCGGGTCACACTGGTTCTGTAACATGGTCGGTCCAATGTGAAAATCGGACCGGTTACATGACCGGTTCATCAGTTTCCGGGTCGACCCGGTCGGGTCGGTCCGATTTTTATAACATTGGACCTATTTGACTGTATTTTTTAAAAAGAAAATAATTTTTCTCAATTAAAATGTATGTATAAATTTTATTGGAAAATTAAAAATTTTAAAAAAAACATAAAGTAATTTTCTAAGAAGTTAAAAAAGTAAATTTTAAAAGATAGTTTTAGAAAATTATATCATAATGTCGTCTCTTTTGTAAAAAAAATGTTATCCAAACACACCAAAGCATTCATCAATATGATTTTGTATAAATTTGGAAGGGAATTTACTGATACAAAAATTATGAGTTTTATATCTTCATTTATATATAATTTTATAATTTAAATATGGACCTTGTGTTTGTTAATTTTGGCGTTGATTTTTGGACAAGGAGTCCCACATGTCGGGCAGGTGGGTTATATTGTAGGGTACTCCATGGTCGGTTTAGAATTTAAAGTTTAAACCATATCTTGCTCAAGTTTTGGGTGGGTATTTGTAGATTGGATTAAATCAATTTTGTGGAGAAGAGTCATCGATCTAGTTTTATTGGGTTCTTTTTTTTTTTTACCATTCAATTACAATGATTGTACATATATTGAATCAATGATTAATGTGCGTAAAAGTTGTTATTCTTACTATGTAAATTAATCATTTCGTTAAAAATGAAAAATAGATAAATATAAGTGGTGCAGTGAATTCATAAATAAAATAATATATATGTTGTAAGTTTGGTTCAATTTAGATTCAATCAATTTTATTTTTTTTTAATAGATAGGCCCCTAACAGCAAAGAAAAATTAAGAAAACTGCAGAGGTTAAGAGGAATGGCCAGCTATGTAGCATCGATATTGACACGAGACACGTGATACGATACGACACGACATTCCGACACGTTAATTCTAAAAAATGTTAGATTTCGACACGTTATGACACATTTTGATATTAAATAATATTTTAAATTTATGTAGTGCATATTATATTTATTATTCAATAATTTAATAAAAAATGAAACAAAACTTATAATATTCATCAATTTTGCAAAGAAACATAAGATATTCCAAATATTTATATTAAATTCAATAAAATGGTAATCGTAATCCAACGAATCTAATAGGTGGAACTAAAAACTCAACAAAACGCAACCTTTGAACCTTCTTTTGAATTTTTTTTTTTTTTTTGGTTACAAACCTTCTTTTGATTTTTTATAACGCGTGTTGAAATGTCGGGGAATGTCGGAGAGTGTCGGGAAGTGTCGGACACGACACATCATAATTTTTGAAGTGTCGGTACTTCATAGATGGCCAGCAACTTGACCAGCCTCCCTTCTAACTGGGGAAACAATCCCATTAGAATTGGTATTTTTTAAACGAAACAAAATTGTTCTAGTCCAATAAAAAATTTAAATGTTCATATTTTCAATTTATTTAATTTTTGATATTTTTCTTAAGTTTTTTATTTTCATCAGATTCGATTGGTTTATGAATGCTCCTGATCTAAATCATGTGTGAAAATAAAATAAAAAAACTACACACGTTGGAGTCCCTTTTTTTCAGTAGGCGCGTAAAATTAGTAATCTGTTGAGCTATATACTTCACTACAGTAGCTGATTGAAAAAATTTAAAGAATGAAAATAAGAGTTCTCTTCGCGTCAGAATTAATTCGGTTTATCCTCGTAATTTATTAACTTAACTACACTTTATTCTCAATTAATAAAATTAAGCACATTTTCAAGGAGGCTAGTGCCTGTGCAAACTGGAGCTTGAATCGCTAGTATGCGCTTCAGGGGTCCTGGTCCTTCCGAGGAAGTTAAGTGAAGTTATATATTTTTTTCTTTAAAAAAAGAAAAGAAAAGAAAATCATTAAGGAAGGATATTTTTTGCCTAAATAATGATCTGAAATTAATTAAAAAAATTAATGTTTTAATTTTTTTTTTCGGTATACAATGTTTTCATTTTTAAATACAATACAACAAGTATTATTTGAAGAATGCCCTAAAAAGTCACGTGATGCTTATTTTATCATAATTCTGTGAGTAAATTTATAATTTAAAAGACACAAGAAACACTGTAAGAAAAAAGAAGATATTAAATTATATAAAATACGCTTGATTTTGTGAACTCCTAAAAATTACAAAAAAAAAAAACAAAAATACAAGTATAATACTGTAATTATTGAAATCCTTTAAACGTTCCAATATGTGATCAACGTTTGAGTCTACCATATTCAATTATTCACGGATCCTCGATTTCTAGTATATGACTATGATAAATTATGGGTGTTCATGACCCGATTTTTATTCTATTCGAATAATTTGGTCAAAACCTTAAATCGCGAGCTGAACTATGCAACATCTTTTTTGAATCAAACTAAATAATACAATTAGAAAGCAAACTTCAATCGCCAATGGTTCAATTCTGTGAATTTTCCTAAATTTTACATTCTAGAATTGTGGGCTATTCTTCCACCTCGTGCAACTTGTCTTTCGAGTTTGTTAGATGGAGTGAAGCATACGAGAAGAAACAAAACAAAGAAACTCATAAATATCTGATAGCAGCAGCCAATTTCAGAGTTCCTGAAAAGAAGTTTTATTAAGTAATTGCTGATTAATTGAACAGCAATGCTTGATTTCAAACGAAAATGTGCAGTATCACAGAAGAAGACATAATTAGGATCTCAAGTCATTGGAGATAAAGTTATCTCCAGTGGAGCCAAAACGACGTCGTTTTGGGACAGAAACCAATGTGTTTTTGTAATTTTAATATAGTGCAGGTTTATATTAGTCTTTATCATTATAATTTTTTAATCTTATAACCAAAATTACGTCATTTTGAGCTCACTTGAGATAATCTTATCTCCAGAGTGACCGGAGAGATACTTTTTCCGGGAAAAACATAATGTTTTTCATTTTCTGGTTTTAATTCTTTTGGATATAGGATTTATCATCTATCATTTAACATGACTACAAAAAATTTCCTACACACAATATTTTGTGGAGCCCGCAGCAACAAAAAGAAAAACTTTGGCACACAAAACAAATCTCTATAACATAACACAATCACTTTTCTTATAACATAACTCTTATAGGATATATATTTCACACTTATTCGGAGTTAAGAAAAATAGTCTAGATATCGGGGCCATCGTCTTGGGCCTAGAACTCGAGGGCCCACTGTTAATGATAGTTCTGTGTCAGTGCGCCCCAAATACACGTACAAGATTCTCTATGAAAATCTGTATTTTTTTTTTCTCTTGTTTGTAATTTGTAAAATAGTCCATACACATAATAATAACTACAATCTATTCAGAAACTGCAGTGAAAATAATTGCCCGTGTGTTTAAGCTTTTTTAAGGAAAAAACTTTTTTAAATTTAAAAACATGTTTAAAACATTTTAATTAATACTTTTTAAAACAATAAAATAAAGTAAAGACATGAAAAAACAATTTTAATGTTTTTCTTAAAAGTCAAAATAATTTCTTAGACTTCAAGCAGTGGCACAGCTAGAAATTGGTTCGTGCCCAAACTTGGAAAATTTAGGTTTTGTTTGAGAGTTTTGAGCCCAGGAGAAATAAAGGAATCCAATAAGAATGAAGGGTATTTCCTTATTTTATTTGGGAGTTAAAAAAAATGGTAAGAGAAGAAAATGAAATTGGTTTATTCCATTTCTATTAACTGTTTGGAAAATGGAATCGAACTATAACAAAATCTTAGGGCACTTGGGATAAAAAAATAGTTCGATTCCTAGGCGAGTAATTTGGAGCGTAACAAAAACTTTCATGCTCTACAACATAAATGGAATGGTCTTATTTAAATGGGTGACACCCCTAGAAAATAAAAATAAAAATAAAAACTTTGTAGTAATTTTTAAAAGAAAAACATATATCATTTTTTGTAACAAAAAACATATATATTTTTAAAGCTTATCAAAAGTAACACAATTTTTATTGCATGTCCAATTTTGAGAAGAATCTGTTTACAATTTTTTTTTTCAAATTTTTGCAAATTACATTATTACTCAGGAAATACACAATATAACTTAGTGTATTTTTGGGAGTACATAATTTAATTTGTAAAAGTTTATAAATATAATCCTCCCTTTCCAATATATATTATTTGGAGGTTGTAACTTATTTTTGCGGGTTTTATATTTCTTATTCAACATGAGAAATGAATTCTCACGTTGTAGAGACAAAAAATATGTGAGACCCGTATGTTAGAAAAAATCATATGTAAGACCTACGTTAGCACAAAAATCGAAAGATGTGTAGGAAAATTCAAATTCTCATATCAAATAAGAATTATAAAACCCTAATTATGCAATCACGGAGCAAGAGGGGTTTACGGGGCGATCGTCGCCTTCGCGTTTTAAATCCGTCTATTAAAAATTATCCATATAGTGCTGGAGCAGTATGCTTGACAGTTGACACCACCCATCATCTTATTACAAATGTTGTTTTACAAAATTTCCCCTAGTTGTATTAAAATGTAATATTTTTTAGGGGATAGATTATTCTAGTATCATTTTTTCTGTTAACATTTGTTTATTACTTTCCAATACCGTTAAATCAGAATCTAAAGAGGGGAGAGAAAGATAAATATTAATTAAGATTCTGATTTAATGCTCTTTAAGAGTGATAGACAGAAAAAAGTAGGTAAGATAATCTATGCATTTTTCAGTTAGTTTAAAAGATATAAAAGTAACCTTAGGCATAAAGTAGATTTAAATATAATAAAACTAATTTTGTTTTCTAGTCAATCTCAAATATATTTGTTATTTATTAAATAATCAAGGTAAGAAGAATTGAATTAAAATTTAATTATGAATTTTAATTTTATTAGTTAATCTCAGATAAATTTACTTATCAAAAAAAAATCTCAGATAAATTTATTATTTATTAGATATCAATGTGTAATAAATAAATAAAGTATATTTTATAGTCAATTCAATTGTTTTTATATTTTAATTTATGTTATTATATATTATATTCTAATTTATGTAGTTGTTGTTGGGAAATAAACACCAATTTCCCCTTCCAGGACCTGTTTAGAATGGTTTCCAACAAACAAAATAAATGTTCTAATGACAACTATGCATGAACCAAAAACACCAAGCAACACAAGTCAATTTTAACGTGGAAAACCTCCTCAATGTGAGGAGTAAAAACCACGGGACCGATTTCGGAGTCCGCCCAAATTCTCCACTATCAACAAAGTGAGATTACAAATGGTTCCAAAGCAATTACAATCAGCTATAGCACCATCAAAACAACTTCACAACTAGTTGTACCAAAAGATGCAAGAGACATACATATATGACCAAGCTTATGTCCGAAATTAATCTAAAATAACAGAAGCGTCTACTCCCAAGTCGCAACGGTCAGATTAAAGAGCAACAAGAGAGGAACACACTGACCAATTTTGAGGACAATCGAACGGTAGACCAAAGAGAAACCTCTCTCTGAACTTCACTGCCCAGAACAGAGCAGAAAAACGATGGCCTCTATTTGCAGCTGAATAATTCCCTCTTGAAAGCTCCAATCGCAAAACTGAACGGTCAAAGTCTAGTACAGTATGTTGTAAACCTTGTACCAAAATTTCAGATCAGATCAACGGTTCATTTGGGAGAGATGAATCTCGCAACCTTGCTGCCTTCTGCAGAACTCTGCACACAACCAGTTCGGTTTTCAATTTTCTGCAGATAATGCAGACCTCCGATCAAGATTCTGACTGGTAGATATGAAGAGACATAAGTTGGGAAGGTACTGAAAAAATTTCAGCTCAATGAGACCACAAACGAATGAGATATCACAGAATCTTCAGACCCTGCTCCTCCCACTCTTCACCTGCGAATTTGGTGGCTGATCTCTCCCTTGTTTCTTCTCTTCAAAAATGCTCTCCTCACACATCAAAAATGGCTGCTCAACTACACAAAAGAACCCTAGATGTGCATTCCTTATTGGGCTGGACATTTGGGCTTTTAATTTGTAAAGGCCCAACAGTTGTTTCCAAAAAAAGATTATGTAGTGAAATTAATAAATTGTAAGTATATTAATTTAATTATATATTTTTTATTTTAATTATATATTTTATAATACGTATAATTTAGCCTAAGAAAAAAAAATCCTGGCATCGCCTTTAGTTAAGGGCACACTTTAGTGCACTGGGCAATGTCTTTGTAAGAGTAGAGGTAAAGGTGGCATACTGTGTTTTTTTAATTTTAGTTGGAAGCTATGGCGTTTTAGCATAAGCACATACATAACATCACTCGAAGAAGCACTTATATCTTCTACTATATTATCAGATTTCAATTAAACACTAATTCGTCCTTCGAGAAGTCATGTTTTTCAAGAAGCCGAAGCTGCGCTGTTACCTAAACCAATTCGAAAAGCAAAAAAAAAAAAAAGGTAACCCTTTAGTAGTTGTATTTGCTGAAATCTGTGTCATTGATTACAAATGGCAACCACTCGAAAAATCTGAATGCATTTTTGCTCGTAAAGAATTAAGGTATGGATAAATTTATGAGATACAACACATTATTCAATATATCCTGTAAAAGTTCAGAGACTATGTCAACGTTTGTCGTTGGCTAATTAAATTACAGAACAGAGGGGGAGGGGGAAAAACCAATGAAAAGGAAAAGAAGAAAACAACATATGGTTACATGTACAACCGTTACATACAAGAATCACCTGATATTCATGGAATCCCCTCCTTAACTACACAAACCTCCCCTAAAACTCAATTCTGTCAAACATGAAGGGGTCTGGACCTTGGTGCTTTCCAAATGTCACCAACGTGAGGCTTCCATTATGAATTATCATAGAGCCTGCAAGCTGCAAGCTCAATGAGCAGGTTTTCCTTTTGATGAAAAGAATCTACTAAATCCTCGTGCATGTTTCTCTGGTGTAGTGGCGGAAGAAGCTGAAGAAGAGGCTGACTTGGTAGGCCTGTGTTTTGGTTTTGGATGCTGTACTGGAGATCTGGCTGGAAGGTTTGACTCGTTTTCTGATGGGATAAATAAACTGTTGGAAAAATGAATGGGGGACTCCGAACCAGGTTTTTGCACAAAAGCAGAAGGAGCACTGTCCATCTCCAACTCACCTAGTTCTTGAAAATTTGGGCTACTAGTAGTAGGTTCATCCTCTATGAAGCCTTCAACTTTTGGATGTATATTACTGTGCGGATATACTATTGGCTCAGTTTGAGGACGTAGAGAATTTAACTGCTTGCCCAGAAGAAATATGGTTTCCTGACATTCAGCTAGCTTTTCAGCAGCAGCCGTCAAATCTTTATCCTGCATTAAAAAATGAATTCAATCTTAGACTTTCAACCTATCTAAAGAATTCCCAGATTGAGATAAACATTATGATATTTTTAAGTACCATGACATCCTTATTTTTCCAACTTAATATTATATTTAGCAATATGACATGCTAAATCCAACATGGTAATTTATATTCACTATGGAATTACAGCTTTACCTGCGAGATCTTGAGGTCATTATCAGCTGCTGAGCCCTCAATCCTAGCAGACATTGTAACACGGAAATCAGATACAGAACTAGCAACAGAGATTTCCATAAAATTAAATATATGAAATCCTGCTTTTCATCAAACACTTTCCTATTTAGATCACTATAAACACAATGCTTAAAATCTGCAATCAATAGAATGCATAATTTCAGTACTTGTGATGATATTAGATGGTGTCTAACCTCTGTAATTGCTCTTCTAGCTCCTTGCTCCTGACCAAATCAGCTTCATGAGCCCTCTTTTCATCTTGAAGCTCATTCTCCAGAGTTTCTGTCTTAATTAGCAGACGGTTCAGCTCAGTTTCAAACTCCAGGGCACGCGTTTCAAGTGAATTGTACGACTCTGCCATACACTTTAGCTGCGTCTCAGCCAAGCTGTTTGACCGTTGAGCAGAAGCCAATTGTGATTTAACTTCTGCTAGAAGTTGCTCAGTCTCTTGCAATTGAGACTTTGTCATTTCAAGATTTTCAGTACATCTTGACAGATCAATTACTGCTTTTTCCTTCTCTAGTTTCAATTCTTCAAATTTATCCATTGAGAGTTTCTGTGATGTAGCATTCAGTTTATAGCCTGAGACCAAATTTCCATCATCAGGAACCTCCGGATCAGAACAGGGATTAAGAATATGTGAACAACCATTTTGATATCTTTCCCCAGATGAATTGTCTTGAACTAACTTATTTTCAGGCAACGCAATCTTATCTATGCAATCAGGACTGTTAGTTTCAGCTTCTGTACCCTTGTAGCAAAGGACATTCAATCTGAATTCACTTGCTTTAGCAAAAACGTAAGACAGGTCAAGAACAAACTGTAGCAAACTTGCATTGTTGCATAACACTTTATTAAAGGTGACAGAGAACTCCTCAATCTTTTGCCTCATTTCATTTCCATCACCAGATATGTCATGAAATGCCATTGCTTCTTTGCCTAGGAACAACACAAAGTCATGAATCTGAGAAATTGCAGCTTCCAAATCTGAAGTTACATGCACATATTCTTTAGGTTGCGGAGATGAAATGGTTTCCTTCTTTTCAAGGTTTAAGCCTGCATCTTCAGGATTATCCTGCCTATCACATGCAGCATCAGAAGGCTGGTCATCCAGGGAAATGCAGCTCAGAGAGTGCTGGATGACAGTGTCATGTGAATCTTCTAGGACATGTTTAATATCCTCCACAATCTTCCCGATATCAGCATCCTTAGACATGGACTCAAAAACCAGCAATATTCTTGATCTAAGCTCTGTTAATAAGAAGCCATCAACATCAGATTGGGGATCAGGTACAGACAACAAAGCACCCGAAGACACTTGATTTTGCAGTGTATTTGAATCGCCATTCTTTTCAGACAGACCATCTTTGTCAGCAGTGACTACTGATACATCATCGGTCACAATGTCAGTTCTCTTATTGTTTAAACAAACTGAAACAGTGGCATCTACATTGGAATCATTTGATAAACCAGCCAACTTCTCCACCTCCAGAAAGTCATCCATTAGTTCCAACTTCTTTGTAGCTTCAGATTTGCTTGATTCCACAGTACTCTGTTCTTGACGAAATTGGGGTAGTCCAGAGATTATTGCTGTAGACCAAGACTCAGCACAACTTCCTGCATCATCATTTCCATCTTCAGACATAGAAATCAAGCTGGGTGCATTGCTTGTGTTTTGATTGTAAATGCTTTCATGGGTTATCTGGATGATGGATTTTGGAGATCCTTTCTGCTGATTACTTGTGTAAAATTGTGCTTCCAAACTTCGAAGTTTGCCGAGTGTTTTAGCACACGTACTCCTTGAGGCCTGCAATTCACTGTTACGTTTTGCCAAAGCTTCTTTGAGCATCTTCGTTTCTTCTTCCATTGCCAATAAACGCTCTGTAAGAAATTCATTCTCCTTCTGGAATTTCTGAACATTCTCCAGGGAGAACTCAGGTAGTGGGGACAAATGAGGTGTAGCAGGCATGACAGGAGACCTCCTTAATCGACTTTCTCCATAATCTCTGCCAAGATTTTCAACTTCTAGCTTCATCTGTGCAAGTGCAGCAGGACCAGGTAGTTTTTTCCGCACTAAACCACGTAATCTTTGGCACTCAGCCTCTAACTTAACAATTTTTTTTACACCCTCTGAATGTTGCTTGTTAGCAGCTTCTGCAGATCTCATACTCATGTTTTTTTCTTCATTGCGAATTTCAAGCTCTTTGGAAACAACATGAAGTTCATATTTAAGTGAACTAATTTCTCTTTCACATGATTCTATGTTGCCCTTAAGAAGCTCAATTTCAGCATCAGCATGAGCTTTTTCTTCGTTTAATTTGATTAGCATGTTAGAGCGCTCCTGCAATGACCTTGACAGAGCCCCATTTTCAGCAGCAGATCTAAGGAGTTCCTGTTCAAAGTTAACTATCTTTGCCTCAAGCTCCCCCTTGATCTTGTCTAATTGCTTGGTTTTTGAGAGAGCAACTTCTTGTATTTTCTGTTCATGTTCTTCCTTAAGGTTTCGTATCTGTCGCATACACTCTTTAAGAGCACCATCTAAATGTGATGCGCGGTCTTCAGCAGTGAGTTTTAATAGAGTGACAGATTCTAGATGGTTCTTCAATGCCAAAGCTTCTGCTTCAGCCTTTTCCCAGCCTGCACAGTTTCAATAGAAATTTAATTCCAAGGACAACAAAAAGCAACTTCTAGTAAGGCAGGCTTCAAGCTTTACCATGTTTAAGGTGGTAAAATCATTAAGCATTTTACCTGACACAGCTTCTTCAGCTACTTTAGCATGTTGTTTTACCATGCTTTCCTTGGTATTGATCTCAGAGTTTGCTGCAGACAGCTTTTCATTCATTTCCTTGATTTCATCCTCAAGCGTCTGAGTTTTTTCCTCAAGTGTCTGAACTTTATCCTCATATGACTTCACTTGATCCTCCAAATCAGTCAGATGTGAATAGGATTCCATAGAGATTTGGACATAGTTCAGTTTCTTGTTGTTATCCTGTATGCAAAAGTGAATCAACACAGGAAAGAGAAAACGAAGAAAAAACTATTAATTTAATCACATCATTAAATCAACAAAGCCAAAGACTAAGAGTGTACTTGCCGTTTCCATTTTTAAGTTCTTGAGACACGCACACACAAAGAATAGGAGGAGAACCACAGTTTTTATTCAAGGAAACTATAACACATAAATAATGTACAGAAAGTGTAAATAGGCTTAATAGCGTGCCATGAATAATTTTAAACTAATAGAAGGCAATTGAATACAAGCCCAGAAAAAATAGGAAACTTGCAGAACATTTGAACCCAAAAATAAAAATAAATAATAACAGGATCATATGCAAAGTGGCAAAAACTATACATATTAAAAAAAAAAAAGACTTTAGTTGACAAATAGCAGCCAAGAAGAAGGGAAATTTTTCGTGGAACAAAAAATTTAAACTAATTTTTTTCTTTAATGAAAATGCCAACAAATATACCTGATTGGAAGCATCGGAGGAGTCCAATGCAGCAGCTGATTTCTCAAGCACAGCCTTGTCAGATGATTTTTTCTTCCAGGGCCAGCGTCGGTCCATCGGAAACTATAAACACCATGTAAATTTAAGTATATAAATTTAATAGCTAGATGAGGGTTTTACCAATTGGCAATGCAAAATTCTCATAACTAGTACAGAACAGACTGTGATCCAAACTCTTTCACAAAACACTATCTCGTCTTACTACCACGGGAATGATTCTATTTTATCCTCTTTTCATTGAACCAACGCCGTTCACTATAATTCGATTTGAATGACGACAAGACAGCCCGTAATAAGATTTTAACACGAATAATTAAGTCTTAAAATTTTCAACATCTTAAATTCTTAAGTCAAAAAAAAGAAAAAAAACGCAACATGCGGAAAATGAACATGCATTATTGTGCGTTGGCAATTGTTGGTGGCAAAAGCAGAATGAGTTGAACCTAGAATTTTGTCCCGGTTTGAGTGAGATTACTATGTCGGTGTAATGCATTGAAGCAGGGAGGTACTGTTTCTGCAGTGAAAACACATCCACACGGCAATGATATCAAGTTTTATTTATGTAACATTGATATCCAAGATCTAACAACTGCGCTTTCCCTGCCATCTCTAATGTGCAGGAACGCATGCTCTAACCGTTTACCAAAATTATGAAGAAAAAAAATATAATATTCTTTTCTCTCAAGTGCACTCATTGCTCAGACTTGAGACAAAAGGAAGTTAATGGGGTATTTTAAAAGTAAAATAAAAAAATAGATAAAAGAGAGCTTTCATAATGATTATTTATTATTCCTAACCGTCTTTATCGCTGAAATTAGATCCAAATTAATCAACGACGTTTAAGTGAAAATCAAGTATGGCCTAGAGCAGCGTAGATTAGGAATTATACCAACTCTTCGGGAATTAACTTCTCTAATTGGAAGCACGCGGAACAGAACCTCAACTCAAGTCACCGACAAAAAAGAAATTAAGAAGAAGAAGAAGAAAAAATCATCCATGAAAACGGAACAAAAAAAAAATTGTAGCAAGAGGTTTCACTGAAACTGTTTCGGGACCCAAAAAACAATGGGAATGGTTAAGGAAGAGGAAACAGCCAGAAAGCAAACCACAATATTCACCGATTAATGTGAAGAAAAAGAAAGAAAAAAACTTACCGAGAAGAGAAAAAAATGCAAGCGAAGATAATGCGAGGCGAGAGAATTAGCTGCTGCAACAATGCTATATACAGATTGAGCAGTGAGCAATGAGCAATGAGGATCTCGATGAGACGGAGATGGCGGTGGTGGTGGCAGAGATAGTGAGTGGTGCGGTGGTGGGTGGGTAAGCTCCTAATCGGAATTAGTAGGTGTCTCTTGGAGCTTTAAAGGCAGAACGATGGAGGAGCTTTCCCTTTTAAACTTTTATTTATTTTCTGTAAATTAAATACTATTCCATTCTTCTTCTACAATCTTGATTAACCAACCTATACATATAAAATAAATAATTGTTTTTTTTTATTTAAAGCAAATGGAAGATAAAAAAAAAGGCTACTGGTAGTTTGACGGAATTGACCTTCGGGTTGCATAGAATTGTTTGTGTCAGAACTAAGCGAGCATCTGAGTTGTATCCTATATGTAAGGAAAGCCATGCCATTGTTTTTTCTTTTACTTTCTAATTTCGGGAAATATTTTTTTCATTAGAAAATTTTATACTCATGTTATACTCATAAATAAAAGGTGAATTTCATCTTAATTTTTTTTGTCTTCTCATTTTTTTTAATACAACTTATATATTATATATGTAACAAAAAAATATGTTCATATCAAATGAGAATGAATAAATAACATTGGTTTTGAGTTGCATTTGAGACAAAGTGTGATTACGACTTTGGACCACCGTCACTAGCATTCTACTCTCTACAGCTCACAAATTTGGTGTGTAGCTGCATGATATATGACTTGGCGGCTTTCCAACTGCATGAATTCGGCTCTTTGACCGACCCATTGGGTTTTTTTATTTTTATTTTAATTTATCAATTTAGTATTTGATTTTAGTTACTTATCAATGGAAGTCATTTAGTGATGTAAGGGGACCAATCCCACCGAATGTCGTGAACCTCCCTGCATCACTCACATATTTTTTTTTTTTCATTTGAGTGATGTTTCCCTCCCATGTAGCATTTATAGGATTGTGCCAAGTGACACAATTCTCTTTCGTCAAGTTACCGTAAAATTTCGGAAAATCGTAACTTTTGACTCGGATATCTAAAGCGGATTATTTTTTTATTTCACACAACTTTTCGAGATTTATGCAATGACAATTCATTTGACATATTTTATCTTCCATTAACATAGTTCAAATTTGCAACAATAGTTCCACACTTTTACAAATTCGAACTATGTTTATGAAAGATAAAATATGTCAAATGAAGTGTCATTGCGTAGATCTCAAAAAGTTACGATAAATAAAAAAAATATCTGATTTGGATACTCGTGCCAAAATTATGACCTTCAAAAGTTTTACAATAATGAAACTAACGAAATTGTGTGATTTGGCACAATCCTACACGTGCACCAGGGGAGATGGGACATTACTCAATTAAAAAAATAAAATAAGAATATGTCAGTGACGCAGAGGGAGAGTCACGGCATTATTGTCGTTGGATCCCCTCGCATCACTTAATGATCCCCAATAATAAATATTGTAAATCAAATACAATATTAAAACTAAGGGAAAAGTATGTATCACTTTAAAGGGACACAAAGTTATATCATTTTAAGTGAGAGAAAGAAATAAATCATAGAGAAAAGAGTGGAGGAGAAAATTTTTAAATATGTGAGTCTCATTTCTTTATAAGAGTGAGAATATAAGGTGTGTCGTTTAAAACCCCAAATGATCAGAGCGCATGAATTCATCGTGGTGTTATAAAATCACTGCCGTTGCGGTGCTCATTTTTGTAATATTTTTCTAAAGTTTTTTTTATTGATGGGAAATTTGATGTCGTTATTAGGCTACAAATGCATACATATTTTATTTAGGAAAAGTGTATATCATTTTAAAGGACATAAAATTATGTCATTTTAAATGATAGAAAGAGATAAATCATGGAAAAAAGAGTAAGGAGAATTTTTTTTAAAGATTGAGTCTCACCTCTCTATAAGAGTGAAAGGATGTAAGTTGTGTCCTTTAAAATAACACACATTTTTCCCATTTTATTTAGCTTCTTCACTTTAATTTGTCAAATTTTTTATTAAAATCCCTAATGTTAAAGAAAACTAACCCCTATATTTTATAAATCAAGATTGTAAACTCCTTATTAACTATAAGAAAATAGTGCACTTAATTTCCATTCCTTAGGCTATCAAAACAGGATTATTTATTTTACCAAAAAAAGAAAACAGGATTATTTATTTAAAAAAAAAAGTTCACTTTAAAACATTGGATGTTGGTACCCATGTTATCTTGATAATTTGTGCATGCAAGCACAAGGGTTACCTTTTTTTTTTCTTTTCTTATAACTGTGTTTTTTTTTTGTTGATAAATGAATATAACTATGTTTTTTTTTTTTTTTTGAGCAATTCCTTTTAACTATAAAACTTTCTTTTATATTCCACTCGTTTTTTTTCCAATTATCAATAAAATAAACATAAGTATAATCTAATAAAATTTTAAATATAAAAAGTTAATATATAATATTTTTATGTTAAGAATTTATGAGTGGGGTTACATAGCCAAAAAATATTTTATAAAATCCAACCCCAGGTTTATCAAGATTTAAAAAATTATTATTAAATTAGTTATAATTATGATGACCACTTATTCATAGGTTAACAATGATATATATATATATATATATATATATATATATATATATATATATATATATATATATATATATATATATATATATTCAAAAATTATGACATGTCGTGTCCAATGCCGGACCCACTTGCGGGCAAATGTCGGCAAGTGCGGTCATAAACTTTTTGATTTTTTTTTCATTTTTTTGATTGTAGGTTCTTATTTGTCTCTTGGTTCACTATATTTTAAGAGTAAAACCTTTTTGAGTCCTTAACAAAAAATTTGGTCCCCATTTTAGTCCCTTACAGAACAAAATTAGTCTCGAGGTCCCTAAAAAATTTAAAGTAGATCAATTTAGTTAAAATTATGATCCTCACTAATTTAAAAAATACCTACATTAATCCCTCAAAAAGACCAAAATGAGTCCACTTTGATATGGAAGTAACTAAGTTTTTTTTTTTTTTGATTAATACAGTAACTAAGTTATTAGCGAGTTCAAGAGTTGATTTAAACTTTCTTTACAAAAAATAATAATTCGGGGGCAGCCCCCGCCACTAAATGTGCAGACATAAATTTTTTTTCTGGGTCTGTCACTGGTCGTGTCCGACACTCTCTGACACTTCCCGACACTCCAACACACATTATAGAAATTCAAAAAAAAAAGGTTCAAATGTTGCGTTGAGTTTTTAGTTCTAACTATCAGATTCGTTAGATTACGATTACTATTTTATTGAGTTTAATATAAATATTTGGGATGTCTTATGTTTCTTATAAGTTTAGTTTCATTTTTATGTTAAATTATTGAATATTAAATAAAATATACACTAAATTACCAAAAGAAAATATAATATACACTATATAAATTAAAATTATTATTTAATATCAAAACGTGTCCTAACATGTCGAAATCTAACATTTTTTAAAATTAACGTGTCGGAGTGTTATTTAATATCAAAATCTAACATTTTTTAAAATTAACGTATCGGAGTGTCATATCTTATCGTGTCATCTGTCCCGTGTCGGTATCGGTGCTACGTACCCATATCTAAACTAGACTTTTAACTGAACACAGTGTAGGAAGACAGATTATTATGATTTGTGCATGTAAAATTCCTTTTCCCTGTATACATTCATTTTTCGTGCTTTTTCAGGCGAGTGCCAAGATATTACAAGCCGATGATTTCTTGATTAAAAAACTATTTTACAACTTAAAAAAAATAAAATACTATTCGACAAAGACGGTAAGAATGATTTTCATATTTGATAGCATTCAAAACAAGAACAAAGACTGCACGAGAAGCCAAGTGAATGAATGAATGATATTTTTTTTTAGTACATGATGAATGAACGATTTACACGGCAATAAGCTATTTTGAGTAGGGGTGTGCAAAATAATCAAAAAAGTGGGTCGAATCATGAACCGAACCGCTCCATAAAATAACCGGTATTAAAAAATTAGTTCATGAACCGAACCGGTTTTTAAAGAACCGGTTCATGAACCGAACCGGTTTTTAGAACCGAACCGAACCACTTTCGAACCGAACCGAACCACTTCCGAACCGAACCAGTTTTGGACCGAAGCGAACCACTTTCGAACCGTAAACCAATTCGGTTCGGTTTCTCAAAAAAACCGATTCGGTTGGACCCATGCACATCCGTAATTTTGAGCTTCTTGGGGTTTTTTTTTTTTTTTAGGGGTGGGGGCGTAAAATGCTTTGAGCAATTTTGATACGCACGTTAGATTGTTCGCTACGACGTTTTCCACTAGTAGCCAGGCAACGCATTGAAAACTTTGCAGCTTTTCCAGGATTCTACTATTTATATGTTGGGAACTGAAAACGTAAGTGTGTATATTGTGGGAAATTTATTTAATTTATAGGAAATTTAGGTTCTTTAATAATAATAATAATATAAAGATTTGCAGTAATAAGTTGGACTAAAACAAAATTGATAAGCTATATTTTCATATCTATTTACAATAAATGTCATATTCTCATGAAAATAAAAGAATAAATATTATATTTGTTAAATGTAATTGTGAATATTAATGCACCTCGTTAAAATCCACGTGTCCTTTTTATTTTTTATTACTATTATTTTCTAGTCATATGTGAAAACATTATTTTCCTAACAAGATGCGAAAGTGATCACACAGCTCAGTTCCGCGTAAGATGTGTTTTTGTTATCTGTCATTTGAAAATCTCGACCCACCACCTTAGCACCTTCACTGTTTTGTTACAGTTGACAGCGCATGCAAACTTTCCTCAACCTGCAAATTTAAAATTTTCCCACGCACTTTCCTTTCTTTTTTTTCCTTAATAAATGGCACCACTGGGATTTAATAAACGTACATCATGATATAAGCTCAAATGCTCAATGGATCGTGGCTTATCAAAACTTGTAGTTTTATTTTATCTATACCAGCGCTTTATCTGATTTTCGATAGAATATAATAACTTAGTTTGATGCATAGTTAACATTACTCATCACCCAAAGACGAAGCCAGAACCCGCTAATTGGGACCCTTAAAAAAAAATTTGTTTTTGTCACAAATTGTCAACATCTACAATTTCTGAATGGCCCTTGTAGCTAGGTTTTTCGGCCCATAAAATAATTATCATAAGCAAAAGCAAAAAGAGAAGTGGGAGAGAGAAGGGACGAGGGAGGGGATCCAATGAATAAAGTTGAAACTTGAGGATGAGGTTAAGAAAATAAAGGTTGTCCCCATTCACCCACACGTATTGGTTTTCAGAGTGCGGGACCACGTTACCCCTTCATCTCGCCACTGTTAGAGACACGCGCCACCAAAAGCTACCAAGTTTCATCCTTAACTTCAGCCCTAATTAATTAGAAGAAACAGTGGAAGATCGAAATTTTTTATTAGAATAAAATGATAAATGAATGCTTATTCATTTTAAGATAGATAAATAATCTTTATTATCTTATTTCATCAAATAGTTATCTTTAATTTTTATTAAAACTCTTAACTGCTTTTTAGACTGTGTAACGGTGCTCGATTATTTATCCTCAGTGGAAACCCAAAGTAAATTGGAACACCGATCAAAATAACACAATTTACCAATTTTTTATTTAAATGTCACGCGAAATAGTGTTATTTCTCAACCTGTCACGGGTCAAGTTCGTTACCTAGTGTAGCGAACTCGGTTTGCTGACATGTCACAATTCTAGTGGATAACAAGTACCGAGTTTAAAAAAAAAAAGAATGAAATTCGTTAAATTGGATAGCGAACTTGGTTAAAATTAAATTCGCTATCCCGTGTAGCACGAACTTGGTGTCCACTAAAAACGTAATATGTGAGCAAATTGAATTCGTTACACCGAATAGCAAACTTGCCCCGTGGAAAATTGGAAAATAACACTATTTGGCATTTAGGTAAAAAAAATTGATGAAAGTTGATATTTTGGTCCCTATTACAAGTAAATCGCTGCTCACGCTGCGTCGTCAGATGCTCAGATTGACGAAAATAAATTACATAAAATAAAATTGAGACTGTGTGAGACAGTAAAAAGCCCATCTCCTTGGCTTCTAATGACTGCAAAATAACGACATTCAAATTCTATACACGGCCTAAAGAAAAACAAAAACTGTCGGTATCACCTGCAACTCAAAATAACCCCCCTTTACCATTCTTTCTTTATTTACATGACAGCAGCAGAATAAATCAGGACTTTCACTTACTATAATTTTGCCTTCACTTTCTCTCTTCATATATCCGCATGGAAATGATCGATTTTTAAAACACTTATATCTTTTATTAACTATTCATTTCATTTGTACCCGATGATTTTCATACTTATTTTTCTTTTTATTGGACCAGCTGGGAAGTTCATGGCAAGGAGGTAACATCATTAATAGGCTAGTCATAAACAATATTAATTGGATTTAGACACTATAACTCAAAGTCATTAAAATTGATCTGATGATGAAGGCTTTGGATAGTTATATTATGTTATGTGTTCATATAAATAATCAATTCAAACCAAGAGTTTAATCTATTAGGTAAGAGTATATTTCCTCACACAAGAGTCCACTAGACTTGAAATGTACGGACCCACTTATCTGTGCTAAAAAATTCTATAAGAATTAATTATTTATTAATTAAATAAGGGCGGTGAGAATCGAACTCGTGATAAAAATTCTATACAATGAATTAATTATTTATTAATTAAAGCGGGCTCAGCGGGCCAACCCGCCCCACCAGCTAAACGGGGCGGGGCGGGCTGAGTTTTTCAACTCGTCTCAAAAGCGGGGCGGACTCATTTTTTGGCGGGTTGATGGCGGGCATAGGCGAGCCGAGGCGGGTCAGTGTAAAATAGGCTCGGGCTCTAGTACAATGTAAGTTAAATTGGTTCTCTACATTCTAATTCTCTCTATTGTATCCCAAAAAGACACCATAACTCAACTTAAAACTTTAATACATTAAATGTACGAGGCTTTCCATTATTACGGTGCTTACTATTGGATTTCTCAATAATTTTGTATAAATTAAATTTTATGTCGAAGTTAAATTAACACTTACGAGGCGTGGTAGCCAGCTTTTTGCCGAATTCCCAGCAAACTGAATTTTTCTAAATTTTAAATTTTTGGATATTATCGTAAACTCAATATTTTCAAGATATTTTTGAAAATCGAGATTTCCGGACAAAAAAAAAATTCTCCTCTACCAAACACCCCCTTAATGAAAAGTATAATACATTATTACAATTTGATTCCTTATATATATATATATATATACTTTTAAAGATAGTAATTTTTGTTAAAATGATTATTTTTATTTAATATTTGAATTTAAAAAAAATCTCTCACTTTCTCGGACAATGATTTCTATTGTGTAACTATTTCTCTCACCATAAAATATTACAATTTTGTTGACTAGAATGATGTAATTCTATATTTTTAAAATGACAAACACTAATCCACACATATATATATATATATATATATATTATATTTCTCATGTTAAATGAGAATTGAAATCTAATGTTGTAGAGATGAAAAGCATGTGAGAGCCATGTGTTCAAAAAAGTATATGTATAAGCATGTGACACCATGTCTTTTTTGATGGAAATGAAGGGTGTGTAGATGAGGTGTCAAATTTCAAATTTGAGAAATATAAAACCCTATATATATATATATATATATATATATATATATATATATGTATGGTGAAATTATTTTTTAAGTTGCTAGATGTCCCGCTAGTAATCATGATCACTGATTCTCATTTATTATTCGTATTTAATGTTTTTACACCATGTATATTTATGATTGCTAACTTGACGTCCAGTAACTTGAGAAATGATATCTCATATATATATATATATATATATATATATATATATATATATATATATATATATATATATATATATATTCACTAATATAATTTTAATTAAACAAACTTAAAAAATGGCCTAACATTAAATATAATAAACAAGTGGAGGTCAGATCGAATTTAATGTAGGCTACGCCGTTATTTCCATCCAAATTTAGAAGCTGCATACTTATATTAATTCTTAGAGATTTGACTCCTATAGAGTAACATATACAATTTAAATGATAAAATACTGACTGTTATCATTGATTTGAAAAATTAAGAAAGTAAATTTTAACAACATTATAATTTATTACATATGTATATGTATTTTATGACAATCTGGTTGATTAAAAAATCAACAATTGTTACTGCAACCTTTATCCTTTGAAGCACACACCATCACTCTGGAGGAACCAAATTACAATTTCAAAACGATCATAAACAGAAATCTTGGTTTAATAGGCGTGAAATGCAATTATTTAACAAAAGGAACATTTACCTAAACATGGTTCTGTCAAGTAGGTAAATTTCATTGTATAGTTAAAGAAAGACCATAAGGGTATACATAGAATTGACTACAGCTCTAAATGAGTATTTTGGCTATTTACCAAAATCAGAATTATGGTGATTCGGTACCTTAATTAAATATTAATTGCTACGCGTTAACCAAAATTGGATGCAATGAATTTGTAACATATTTTTCCTTGGTGTATGATTTTGACTTTTTGAGAGTGTTATTCTTGAAGCCTTTTTCAAATTACACATCATCTAGTTCATTGGTGGTGTAATGCAAAAGAATTTAATATTTTTCGTGTTCTAGAAAATAAATTTACTCTCCACACACACACGCGCGTGAAATTCATATATTTTTACTTTTATTTTTTTCACGTAGGTTCCACATACTTTTATGTGTGTATTAGAGATAAATTCTTCTCAACATGACAAATATTGTAAAAACCCGTCCGCTACAAATTTAATGTGCTCTAAATCGTATTTTCTCCACCAAATACTTTTTTTTTTTAAAATAGATCCTCTCATGTGTAAATTAACATGATCATGTTATGTGGGAGGATCTTAACCATTAATAATTAAATCAACGGTGGTGATGATGTAACTTCCTATCCTTATATTTTTTTTCTCTCATTCCTTATCACCATTCACTCACCCATATATGGTTATGATTGCCCTGTTGGGTATGTTCGGCTTTAGTGAGAGCGAGCCCAAAAACCAATTCTAACCCATGAAGGTTAGGGTTAGTTGGATTGGGCAGGTATATAAGGACCCTTTTATCCACTTGTGCCTCTTAGGGTTACAGACATCAGAAACCTAAAGAGGCAGACGTTCATTATCTAAACGGTTGCCCACACGACTTCCTGATCCCCTTGAGTCATAGCCTGGAAGATCAACCACAGAGCGGTATCGAGACCGTTCGTGCTGCAAGATCGTGAGGCTTGAGAAGGAGAACTAAACGTGAGGAATCGTCACGCTCGCTTCTTCACCCCCGGTAATCAAAGCGATGTTCTTCATTCCTGCATCGGTATGATGCGCTTCCGCATTTCTGATGATATACCTTCAATTGGTATCAAAGTTGACCTAAATTCTCATCACAATCACATGACATGATCATGTTAGTTAGCACGTGAGGAGATCCACTCCTTAAAAGAAAATGGTTGGTTCTAATAGTATCTTTACTGTTGAATGAATTGATGAGACGTCGAAACACTGATTAAGAAGCCAAGGCTTGAAATGGTGTTACCACACATATGCGGGGGAAAAGGAGTGATGAAGCAAACCAGCTAACAACCAGATTAGAAGTGTATTCATTGTCTAATAGACCAGTAATCAAGCACAATAGTCCAAATCAAAGGACCTTTTTCATAATGAAAGTGAACGGATATTATTTTCAATCACGAACCCACCAACCCGACTATTGCGTAGAATCGAACGAGCAATCTTATGATTCTGATCCCAGCCGTACACTTGTCTGCAATGCAACACACAGACCCACCATGGATGGGTCATGGATGATGGGCCCCAATTCCTAACCCAAGTGACTTAAATTCGATAATTTATTGTTAAAAATTTCCCCATTTCCCTTCAAGTTAATTTGACCTACCTTCTTTATCTTTTGTAATCATTTTTAGTATCCATTAGATATATACAAACAATACAAGATCAGAGGACTCACTAAAAGGCCCAAAATAATTCCAAAACATCAACATCATATCGACCACAGCCTGATCATGACATAATTAAGTATTACAATCATTAGAATTACGAGTTGGAATATGCATAGAGGAAACATTCCAATTAATAAGAAGCTATTTGCAGGCGCGGCTATATTTTCAATCACTGTATATCATAAGAAAAAATATATGTTCCTCCTTGCCCATTTTTGAAATATTATTTTCCATTATCTTTCATACACTACAATTTGTTGGTCGCCAAGCTCTAATAAATGTAAAAGTCACGATTGGACTGCATGTTTACATAAAAATAATAATTATAACTTAGAAATGAGATTAGTTGCTACGAAACATAAAACGAAATCTCAGCCGTCGATTATAATTTTTTGAGTTATAGTCATTAATTAATTATTAATTTTAAAATAATTATAACAAGGGTAAAAGATTTCTCCGGTCATGGATATAAAGTTATCTCCAATGAACTCAAAACAATGACGTTTTGTGATGGAAATCAAGGTATTTTGATAATTCTAATATATTGCAGGGTTATATTAATCTTTGTTATTATAATTTTTTAATCTTATAACCCAAAACGATGTTGTTTTGAGCTCACTGGAAATTATTTTACCTCTGGAAATTTTATTCATGAGAAATACTTTTCCCATGAATAAACTAGTTTAAAATTGAATGTAAATAATGAGAATGAATGTGAAAAGGTGTAAATCTGGGAAGACAAGCTCTGGCTTTGTTAGGGAACATCTCACTGACCATTGCTAGTTTGCATGCAGATTGTACAATTAACTTATATGTTTGAAAAATCTGTGGGAGACAATTGTTTATGTCTGTAAGTCCATTACATGAGAAAAGGTGTGACACGCTTAAGACAATGCCACTACTATATATCTATAATTGCACTGCCCTCCAAAGTGCTGGAGTAAATGCTAATTTCGATCAACGAAATAAATGTAATACAGCCATAAAATCAATCTTACAAATTCAATAATAATTTGTCAATATTTAAGTCTATATATTGTGGAATAAGTTAAAAATATTTAAGACTATTCGTTTTATTCGTAGAGTCACTAAAAAGGTCAACTTATTCAAGGAAAAACCATGTCATAAATGTTTTTTTTTAGAAACAGAAATGACTCTGATTATCTAATATTTTCTGCAAAATTATAACCACCTGAACCAGAAGTGAGAACGAAAGTGTTTTGGGTCATTAACATTTTCCACCTAAGTAAACAAAAGCAAATCAGGTAGTTTTTGAATTAATTATTAGTTTGAAGTGAGAACGAAAAAATATTTTATTTTTCTCTCTCTTTTTCTTACATTAGCCCGCATAGATTTCACACACTTTATATATATATATATATATATATATATATATATATATATATTATATATATATATATATAAAAGAGATAAAATTATCTCTTATCAGATGAGAAACTTAAATCCCAACATTTAATTAATGTTATACAAAAATGATAAAGAGATCTTGAATCCAACTGACTATTTAGTTGTAGTATACTGCTACACCTCGTGTACGTCATGAGTATGGAGATAATAAATACTAGTTGGGTACAATGATGGCGAACAAAGAACAACATTGTAATAATTGTTAAGTAATGCGTTTGATCTTTTCGTGTGGGAATTTTCAACCTTTGCTTTGTTGGTACGAAAGAATTTTTAATGAAATAGTAATGGCACCATCTTTTGTTTCTTTACACTCTCCACCCATGCCTACAGCCTCACACCTTTACTTCACCTCCCTTGTACACTTTCTTTATATGATGCCAAAGTTATTGTTTTTTTATTTATTTATTCTGTTCCAACAACCTTTTCTTCCGTTCTTTCTTCGGATTCGATTTGCCTTTGGTACTGTACAAGTAATCTATTACAGAGAGAAGGTGGTGGGGACTACACTTTCTGTTATTTTTTATTTTCACTCTCATTTTCTCACTTACATACTATGTCACGTGATCAATGGATCTCTCATACCACTTAATACGAATAATAGTTAATGACAACTAATATTCCGAAACTCAATTAGAAATTGTGATTAACAATTAGGCCACATATGCAACTCAGATGTGTTTGTGATTAAAACCACAAATCCACAATCAACTTTTATAATAAAGAAATCATTACATTTGCGATAATAATCATATGTTTTTGAAGACAGAACTTAAAGTAAAATTTAGGTAATCTCAATTTCTGCACTGGTCATGCTCAACCTTTGTAAGGTTAGTCAACATTTATTCTCTTCTTTTTAAAACTATATTCCCTAGATTTTTGTAAATCACTTGAGTAGCTAGAACTATTCTCAAAACAGCTTCATTCATACCTTGAGTTGCTACAAGGGCGAAACTCAAGAAACTGTAGTTGGGATGCTAATACACAATAATTCACGTTAACTCGGGGGAGCCCAAAATCTTTGCAAAGGATTTATCCATTAATGGGCCAAGTGATAAACCTCAAAGTGGGCCGACACCACATCTCAACCCAAAACCTTAAGGCTGTAGATTTATGGGTCTTTTGCACTTATATGGTCAACACCTATGCAAGAGATATAACTCATACTTGAATACATACTTCCAACAGTCATTGTCAGCTAGTAACAAACTTTACAACTAAATACAATGATTAAAAAATGAAGCAGATGTTGTATACTTGTATCCTTTATCATCCCCTCAAGCTGAAGCATATAGATTTTTCATGCTCATGCCCAGGACACCCTTAATATATTGAAGAATTCGAACAACAACAGCAAGGTAATGATCATGCATGGGCTTAGACAGAGTTTGACTGAGTTTCTGGACAATAAAGTTAATCTGGCCTAGGAGTTGTCAAATATAACAGTGAGCCAACCATTCTTGAATATGAATTTGGATCATCATAGGGATCAATTTGGTCTTTTTGGAGCTTAATCTATGAATCATTAGAGCATTGGCTGGTTTAAAACCAAGCCATCCAGCATCATCTAGTAATTTCAAGGTATAATTTCTTTGTAAAAGGACAATATCCTCATTCGACCTTTCCACTGCTAGCCCAAGAAAGAATTTAAGAGAACCTAGATCTTTAATCCTAACGTAAGTATCCAAATGATGTTGGACAGAAGTAATCTCATCGACATAAATCAAGGGAATAGTGATATGAAAGTTAAAGGTCTTCACAAACAAAGACTAGTATCTAAATTTAACTGAGTGCAGGCCAAAGATATTATAATTTTCAGTTCCACTGGCTGCCCTTTGAGTTCATACAAAAACTTGACAAGTTTATACACTTGATTGGGTTTAAGGATTTGAAAACGTGGTGGAACAACCATATATACTTCATCATTCAAATCCCTATGTAGAAAGGCATTATTTACATCAACTTGATGTTAATGCTATTGTTTAGCAGCAGCTAAGGCCAAAACCAATTACAACTTTAGTTAGTTTGACGATATGACTTATGAGAAAAGGTATCAAAATAGTCCACCCTTTCTCTTTGTGTGTGTAACCTTTAGTAACTAAACTTGCTTTATAACTGTCTATGCTACTATCTTCTTGGTGGTGGTGTTTTTTTTTTTTTTTTTTTTTTGAAAATACTCCGATCAATTCATGGTTTCTCGACTAATCCGATTCGAGACAGATCCAGGATTAAGCCTTTAAACCCCTCCCTAAATGTGATACTAGAAAGGATCGAACACACGCTCTCATCCTCACCTGCTCAGCTATCATGTGCCAACTGAGGTACTACCATTTGTTGCTTGGTGTTTAGTTTTAAACACTTTATTGCAGCCAATAAGTTGTTTTCCAGGGGTAAAACAGAAAGTATCCAAGTTTTGCTTTGTTATAGAGTATAAATTTCTTGGTCCATAGATCTGAACTGGACAATCCAGAAGGTAAAGAAATTGGAAAAGTATTGAAACTGCAAAATTGAATATCAGCAGAGAAAAAGGGGAAAGAAATTCATAGAGAAAAACATTGTGGTATAAGAAAACCTCTCGTGTGAAGATTAAAAAGAATAAAACCCTTAATCTTTGTGGCCAAAATATATGCATTTTCTGGCCCCAGATCAAACTTGGTTTGGTGAGTAGTTACTAGTGAGGGTTGAATTATAATAGAGAGAACCAAAGACTCTTAAAACAGAACAAAATACTGCAATTGTTTACATTTATAAAATGGGACGGGAGCTGTTTACAAATTTTTTAGAATTTTTTTACAAATTACACTATCTTCTCCCGGGAGAACATAGTGTAATTTATAAAAGTTTGTATTCTCCCGGGAGAATATAGTGTAGTTTGTAAGAGTTTGTAAATAAAAAAGTTTGTAAATATAACCCGTCGCTTATAAAATTACAACAGAAAAATTAACATATTTTTAAATGTTTACATATCAACAGTATATTAAACTTTATTTGTATATAGCAACATAAATATTTTCGATACTTTATTATAAAAAAAAGTTGAAT
This sequence comes from Gastrolobium villosum, assembly GCA_032173675.1. Lineage (NCBI taxonomy): Eukaryota > Viridiplantae > Streptophyta > Magnoliopsida > Fabales > Fabaceae > Gastrolobium > Gastrolobium villosum. The sequence continues at coordinate 45,766 of JAVKPL010016148.1, forward strand.
AGTATAATACAAACTTATAACATCATGCAATAGAACATAAATTTACCGTGCATGGTAGCATTACTAGTATAAAATAAAAGAAATGTCTCTTTCTTCAGAAGAATGTATCGAATTAATGTTAAGGCACATATATTAGTTACAGCAATTTTGAAAAAGCACCCGGCAGCATCATAAATAATGTTTGACATTCGTTCTCCACACAACTTTCAACTTTGAAAGTGTTTCAAGTCGCTTTCATTGTTGCCAATACAAATTCTTGTCATAATGACAATTGATCATCATCAAATTAGAGCAGATTTTTACTCTCTTTTTATTTTCTAAAAAAATTGACTTTATTCGTTGATAATAGATCTGTTTACATCCCCGCAAAGCAATAGAAACGACAAAGAAGAAAAGTAAGACATAGCATATTATGTACGTCAAAACAAACAACAGAGTATGCAAATTATGGCCTATCTTTAATGCTTTATTTGTGGATTTGGTTGTCCATTGATCCTTTCGTTCGCGGACGCTCATGACAGGCTAATTTTTCACCCTAAAGGTTAAAGCATTAAACAAAATGAAAGATAATGGAGAAGTGAATCAATAGTAAATGGCACCGATTATTCCATTCCATGTGTTTGAGTGGCTTCTTTTTGGTGTGAATATGAAACACCGACACTAGCCATGTAATATTTAGAAATAGAACCTCTCATGTCAAAGATCTTTTGTGATTTCTTCGTGTGAAAAAAATTATGTATTTATCTCCTTATTTAATATATATGAAAAAAGGGTTTTATTTTTCTTATGTTGCATAATACAAATTATCTCATACAACACACAAAAAATGGGTGGAGCCCTTTTTTATTTTCTCTCTCCATTTTTTAGTAAGTCTCACACACTTTTTTATGTGTTGCATGCAACATAAGAAAAATAAAATGCATCAAAATAATTGTATAAATACAAAGTGCCCAAACAGTCATAGACAATATATGGGCCTCGTTCTTGTGAGCTTCAGAGTTGTTTTAGCAGTAAGTACAGTAGATAGGTTGTAGTTGAGTAGCCCTGCCTGCAAATCTTCGACATTACAGACTCACGTTTTCAAGGTTCACATGTGACTCATTAAAATTTGTCTCTCACATGCAATGTAACATTCGCTTTAGATTTTACGCAAACTTATTCTGCTGTATATTTTATTTTTCACATTATCAGTTCTTATATTTACTATTTGGCAAATTTTCTAAAAAATTAATCAGTATGTTGAATTGAAATTAATTCAACTCAATCAATTAGTTGATTAAGCAACCATTCATTTTTATTTTTGCATGGGTACAATAAGCAACCGTTCATTAATTAGATTTGTGGATCATTTTATATTTTCGTTCATTTAAAGATGCTTTGAGGTACTAGTTGTGACAACTGACAAATGAGGACCATATGACACCTTACAAGATCAAAGCAAAAAGCTGTGATTCCATAAGTAAAGAAGAAAAGCAACGTTGGGATTTGCTTCCCCTAAAGCTTTGTTGGGTCTCTGTCAACCGGCATCGTGACTAATACACTGTCACATTGGATAAGTTCTTATTAATTATTATTGTTTTATTATTATTATTATTATTATTATTATTATTGCATCGGAGGCCCGTAAAGGAAAAATTAATTAAAATATTTTTTTAGTTTAATATGTAATATTTATTTTTAAATTGATGTTTCTAATGAAATTTGTTAATTTAGTCTTTCCAGTATTATTATTTTTAACTTAATTTTCGCATTATGTTATTATTATAATATTATTTGTTAGAGTTATAACACAGTGAAATGTAAAAATTAAATTAAGTGTTATGTATAATGATACAAATATATTCCGTGACAACTGTTTTTAGTTTAATTTGTATCTCTGATAATAATTTGATATCAACCGCACAGTGACATAATATTAAAAATGATGTTCTCAGCTGATCTCACGGAACTGTTCTAGTTACCAACCAAGTGGAGCCCAACATCATTTTAAAATCTCCAACGAAATAGAGCAAGCCCATTTGAGTCAATGGACCAATAGTTTTCCTTTAGCCCAACAAAAGCAGTGTAGTTCATTTATCGGCAAGCGACGTCTCAAGAGTTAAGATGAATTTAAATTGACCACAAAACTCGTTAGATGGAGTTTTTTTTTCGTTAACCAAATTATGAAACTACCCATGAAAATAATTGAAGTTTGAATAGGACTACTCATAAATAAGGGTATTTTGGTCTTTAAATTTTTTTTTATCAGGTTCCTGCATCATGGGTAGTTTATTTACATGTTCTCATAGGTCATCTTATGGTCACAAATTATGTGGAAAAAATTTTGATGGGTTCAAAAGTTTCCAACCCTATTTTAACAAACCCTCCTACCAAACATGGGTAACATTTTTACCCAATCCTACCAAGCATCTCCTTAAAAGAAATGCATCTAAAGAGGAAAACGCCATTGATCACTTTAGGCTTTCTTCGTATGTAACTAAACTCTGGGCCTCACCATTAGTGCTCCATAGTGTGGGCTTTTTTTTGGAAACATTTGTGTGGGTTTTTTTTTTTGTAATAATATTATGTCGGACCTACCCAAACACTTGACGAGAACATTCTCGCATCAGAGTTATAAACCACGACCCAAAAGAAAACAATGTCAGTGTTTTTTGGACAAAATAGATAATAATAAATAATTGAAAGAAGGATAATCGGTATTTGACAAACCATAAAAAAAAAAATTAAATTCAAAACTCCATCGACCACTTGAAAAGGGCAAGGAAAAAATTATTAATTTTAACATTACACACAAAATCTAAAGACTTTAAGCTATCCTAAAAATTGCAAATTGTTAGAATATAGAAACCAACATGTGTCCGAAGAAAGTTGGTACTCCTTTTTTTTTTGGTAAACTAGTTGGTACTCCTTAAGTAAGGTTTCAAGTTGGTATCTTATAATTTTTAATTTTTTTATTTTTTTTAAAAGTCTTTGAGAGAACTTTGCCTCCCCAAATAATTCTCCTATGCTCAACTTGAATTAATTAGTGTTTGAAGTGATTATCAATGTATTAAAAAAAAGTGATTATCAAATTCCAAAGATCAATGGAAATTTTTTGAGCAATTTTAAGTAGGCAAGTGAGAGTTGATAAAATAGTTATTTAAATAAATGTTTTTAATTTTTGATATAAAATAATAAAATAAATTGCAAAGACGTAATATAACTTAAAATTAGCCTAAGTACGTATACAATGTGAGCTATGTTTTCCTCCTAGAAATCATTAAATTTTGAGATGGTGCACATGACTTTGTCAGGACAATATCTTACAAGATATAATGTTTTTTCTCTCTCCTGTTTGCGTCACGTGTGAGGTCTGGTAATCAAACTCTGCATTTGGTAAATGAAAGCTCTTATTCAAGTTAATGGCGAGAAGAAAGCACAACCAAGGTGACCTTTCGCCAAATTCCAAAGACATGTGTTGATGAGTGTTGACTCTTCATATTCCCTCGTCAAAACTACAGCAAAAAGCGCCTTTGTTCCATCATTTCCAGCTCGAAAATGGGTTGAAAACGATATTGTATATTGCGTTAGTAAAGAATCGATTCAATCCAAAAATATAAATTATTGGATGAGGTTATATTAATAATTTTATATAACTTTAACATGCCTACTAATATGAGAGTCCATCGAATTCAATGATGGATGATGCATCAGGTTCAGTCTATACTTGTGTTAAGAAACTCTATAAAAGACATTATGAATTCGAATAGTGGGCATATAATTGAAGCTATTTTTGTAAAAGAAAACTTAAACTATTTATGTGATATAATCACTTATTCTTTTACTCAGATTATTTTTTTTCATGGGAAATTTTTTTTAAAAATGATAAAGTTATATTTATTATCATTTTAATCTTACTACTCTTATCCAGGGGCGGACCTATTTGGTCACCCATGTCTGCACTTGCAGACATGAAATTTTGATTTTGATTTTTTTTTAGTATTACAATACAGAAAGATTCATTATTGAAATTTTTTTGAAATTAACAATTGTTACACTATGCTTAGTAAAGGTTGGTTGAAGATTTTTTTAATGCCAATATTAATGAAAGGACAAGGTTGTAAGGACAAATTTGATACATATGTGGAAAAACATATTATATTGAATATTTTATAATGCTATACAACAAATCAGCATGATTAAAAAAAATATTAGGAATAAAGTTTTATGTTAAGTTAAGTTTTTTTTTTCTTATTTATATTTTTTTGTTTTTTAATGCATTTGAAATTTTCTTTAAAAAAAAATTTCTGGGCAGCCTTTCACTAAATGTGCGGACATAAAGATTATTTTCTGAGTCCGGCACTGCTCTCACCTACCTGGTTAGTTACCGTTTTATCAATTTGAAATTAACAACTGTTAATTTTTTTCTTCTTTTTTTAATTGTTGATTTGAAATTAATCAAACTGTAACCAATTAGGTAGTAAGACTAAAATAGTGGTAAATATGATCGTACTCTTAAACAATATAATATAAAATTATTTATGAGCCTTCACTTAACAATTTAAATTTTTGAGTTGAAATGCATTTTCTTAGCATAAATGAATGGAGTTTAATGCATACTCCACTATTCAAATTCAATGAATCCTTGTGTAAAGGATATAATTTAAAATTATTGGTTGGTCTTACATAATAATTTAAGTTTTTACGTTTAAATTGTTCTTTATACATAAAGATGTAAATCACTTTTCTTTTTAAATTATTTTTAAAAGTGATTTGTCTTTAAATTAAACAAACATGTATTCATCCTTTGTTAAGATTATATAAAGTATATTTTGATCTCAGGCTTTTATGTAAAATTGGATATGTTTTTATTCACTCACTTTTGAGACATTTTCACTCTACAGAAGCTTTGTCAAGTTTTTTAACCCACACCATCAATCAAAACATTCTATTATTGGGGGGAAGTTATCAAGTAAATTATGTTTACAGTCAAATTAGTTAAAACATGTTATGGACGGGTCACACAAACTCGATCCGTTGGGCCGGCCACTAAAGTTAAAATCAGAAATTATATTCCTAAAATAAGATAAATGTTATCTCTTCACATTGAATCTCATTTTTTTTAATAATTACTCATGTACATATTTGTTCTCTTAAAGCATGATTATTTTAGTTAAAAATAATTTTATTATTATTATTTTTTTTTAAATCTCTTACTTTCACTCCTTATAATTTTTATTATATATCTTTTTCCCTTACTTCAAATAACAATTTCATAAATAAACACCAATCCTTTTAATGGACGTGTCTAGGCATCAAGGCTCTTAATTGTACAGAGTCATGTTCATTTTTTTTTTTTTCATTTTTGTTTGGACATGTTAGCGTTCTTTTTTTGTTAAAAAAAAAGAGAATATTCTGTCTTACAGCCTAATCAAGTGATTTGATTATTATTATATAAACTAGGGGAAGGTAATATTTGTTGTGAATTAAGTTATCATCAAATTTAAATTTTTGATTTTTGTTAATCTAATGGTTATTATTAAAAATTAATAATTAATTAATAAGTATAACTCAATAAATTATAACTAACAAATTAGCAAAAAACAATGGTTAAGATTTAATGGTAAGAAATGAAAACCTTAATTTGTGATAAATATAACCTTGTTCTATAAACTAATAACAAATAAATTTAAATCTTTTCATTTCCATGAATAAAAGAAGGGTATGATAATTTTCATATTATAAGAAATAGCCTCCTATTTATACATAAAGATATATGAAACTCAATGTGGAATAATATGAAAATAAGAAAGAGAAAAAAAATATATGAAACTCATATATTTTTATTTATATATCTCTTACAATATAGAGATATTAAACTTATAAAAGAATATGTCCATCCTAAATAGAAATACAAATTCATATAATAAATATTCCAGCTCAGGGTTATGAAGTGGGACACCGAACAGAGGAAAGCAACCCTAATATCATGTCAAGGACGCACTCATCAGTCATCGATCATCATTTAGGTTGGTCGATTGTCATCTTCGATATATTTTTTTTTAATCTTTCTATAAAATCTCAAACAAAAATTTATTTCAGACGAAAAATAATAATTAATTCGTTAGTTCAATTACCTGAAAAACATCAAAATACATGTTTGTTTTTAAGTTGCGACTTGGGACAAACTAGAATCAAGGGAAACACCGAATCCGACTTGGCTTTGGTTGATGCCATAATAACTCCAACGGGGACCATGGTTGCATCGTCCTCGCAAACAAACACATAGAGAATCCACAATAATTGACAAGTGTGGTGGAGTTTCAAATTTATCTACAATTGCATTTCAATTTTATATTATTATTCAACAACTAGAATACACGACAATTTACAAAAATAGATTCCTAATTAATACACATCTCGAAAACCATCATTATCACTGGACCGCCTCCACTCGGATTCGAACCCGGGACGACTCGGTGGACACTCTCTCCCTCCTTTTTGCCATCTCCGAAGCATTGCAGCAATTGTTATGTTCACTGCAAACCATGTTGTGGTCCGGTCCGAAATCTACCAAACAGTTTTGTCAGTTAAGCCATGAAGTAGCGGTCGAGATTCGGGACAGAAGTCCATATTGTTCCTGATGCCAGCGTGGCAGTACCTGCGAAAGTCCTCAATGTTTATGAACCGGGTCGAGTTGAGAGACTCGGACCGTGAAATAAACCGGAGGACCTCTTCGAATAGGACTTCGTCGCAGGGAATGACCAGGGGACCATTGTTACAGAATCCGTACTCTTCCTCCGCCTGAACCAGTAGCTTCTTGAAGATGGGGTGGTTCAGGTGCGTCGCGCGCACCACAAATCTCCTGTAGTTGGTGCCCACGCAGACCGCCACGTGTCCAGCAGGTACATCGGACGGTGTGCGGTGTGCTGACATGCGGGCCTTGTTCCGCCACCGCCGCAGCATTTGCCGTAGCCTCACGATGTGGCGGATTTTGCTGCATTTTCCCAATCCCCCTGACACTGACATTTTCCCCCACACTCTGTTTCTGTGATTTCTATCCTTTAGAAGGGAAAATGAGAACAATCGGGGGAATTGCAAATGTTGGAGGCCTCACGGTTTTATAATGGCAAGGTCCAGAACGTGCCCTTGGTCTTCCTCGTAATTACGACCGACGGTCTACTATTTTCGACTTTTCGCACCATATTCAACGGCAGTGATTTGACGACTATAAAGTATATACCCATCATTAAATGCGTCCATAATAAAATAATTTTTTTATCATCAAATATTTGAAATAATTTATATTATATTATTTCAGTTCAATAAATGATTAAAGAATTTTGTCGTCCATGTTTGATCACATTTGTTAAAAGAAATACTAGTGTCATTCTATAAGAAATAGTTATCTGATGTTCTCTCACTTTGAAGATCGAATCCTTTTTTTTATGGTGGGTTCTATTTGGATTTTCTTTATAGCATGAAAGAAATACTCTCATATAACATAAGAGTAATATTCTCTTTTGTTAAATATATATAAAATTATTAATATAACTTTATTCAATATGTTAAGTTTTTGAGTTAAATTAGTTTTTTACACGTATGATTCTCGTCGTCCCCCCCATTTTTTTGTGTGAAATTTTTTAGCACAGGTAGTTTGTGCCCTGATGTATCATCCACCTTTCAAGCTCAATGCATGATAGAGATATATAAAATCATTTATGTAATCTCACCCAAATAACTTAAGTTTTTGGGTTGAATTAATTCTTTACAAGATTAATAGACGAATCATTTGAAAAAATCACCTATTCATATTGGAGAAAAAAATGACCCAACTAAATTATGGAAAAAATAAAAGTGATGATCATTTTCAAAGTTGAACAACTTGCATTTACATGAAGAGGAAAAATCGGCAAAATGAACGGTTTAATATGCATTTTAACGAGGGAAAATATTTTCTCATATTGCATGAGAATTCAACTCTTATGTTAGTGACCTTTCGATTTGCATGCAAAGCTTTTATTTTTAATAAATATGAGGCCCACCACTAATTGAATCACAACATGAGAATTGAATTCTCATGCAATATAACAAAATCAAATCTCTTTTAACAACATAGTAAAGTGATCACATTCAGATTACCAAAAAAAAAAAAAGTGATCACATTCTACTAAGATGATTGTGTTTTTCCTTTTTATATAGATAGCTGCTTATTTTATTTTATTTTCGCCAAATGTGGTAATACGATTTTTTGTTTTATGCTGACAAATGAACAACGAAACGCGTGTTTGGGCACTCAAAGACAATAATTTATAGCATTCAAAAACACTTCTCACGAATCTAAATGTGTATTTGTATATGCATATTTGGTACGAGTTTGGAAGCGGGGCTTAATTTTGAGGGTTTATCACCTATCATTTAACATGATTATAAAATTTTTCCTACACACACAATATTTTATGGGACCCCCAGGAAAAAAAAATTCCGACACGCAAAATAAATCTTTATAACATAACAGAATCACTTTTCCTATAACACAACTCTTATAAAACCTGAATTTTGATGCTAGCTTGCTTTTTGAGATAGCAGTTGCAATTGACAGGAAATTGGAAAAGCGAGTCATGAAGCAGAATGAAATAAAAATACGACAAAAGTGGAGAAATAGAGAAAACAATATCATATATGTCGATCACATGCCTAACAAATAGATAGGCTCATGCCCCCCCTAAAAAAGATAGGCTAACCACGTAGGTTGGTAAATGTAACAGACACAAATTAACTCAAAGATCTGTTCTTAAAGCTTGAAACTGCTCGATCAAGTTGAAGTCAATAACATGAGTGGACGGACAGCTTCAATTGGTGTTGATATAAAATAAACTTTTCGATTTATCTCAAGTGATTGAAAAGTGTGTACCTTTCAATTTTTCCAGTGATGATGCAAAGACTCTTTACGTGATCACTAAGTTAATTCTTAAAGGGTTACATAACAAAAACAATATCCCCTTAAACTGAAGAGGAACCCTTTCAAACATCAAATTGGAACAATATCGAATTGAGGAAAATGATCAGAAAAAAGTCTTAAGATATAGGACACAAGTAAAACTCAAAAAATACAAAAGGTTTCGAGGAGGTCAATAACATTAGACAGATACAAAATTTGATTTCGAATGTGAAAAAGTTTAAATTTGAAGTTGATAAATTATTAGAAGTTGAGTATGCAAGAAGAGCATTAAAGATGTCATCATCAGAAAAGGACAGCTATCCAACATAGATATTTGACAAATTCTTCTTGTTATTACCATTATTTTTCTTGCTAATAAAAATGGGATAAGATGTTCTATTTATTTATTTATTTTCCTACCTCACTTATTCATTTTCAATTCCACTTGATCATAATCTCACTATTTATCTCTTCTTTTGAGATTCTAATCCAATAATATTAAAAATTAGTAGATAAGTTATGTAAAAAAAAAATTGGATAAAATAATCTATCCCATAAATAATTAAGGGGTGAAAGCCTAATGAGGTTGAAAAATAAAACTTACGCATTTTCAGTTTCTTGGTACGTCTTTGTATATACCAGATTTCTTGAATTAGATAAGTAGATCTTCCTTTCCCTTATTTCATGTGATCTTTATATGAAATTTCTTGAACTAGTTAAGTACATCTTCCCTTTGCCTTATTTCATGTGCTCTTTACATTCAATAAAAGTTTCATTTCTTTAATATTCTTTGCAATTTCGCTTTATCTCCTGATCATATTATTTTCATGGTTTGATTTCTTTACTTGTTTTATTCAACACTCAATGCAATTTACTTGTTCTTATTTATTGTCTTTGATGATCACTTATTGTCTTTACTTATTTCGAACGTTAATTTGATTCGTTATTGCTCTAGCTGATTGTTTTATTTTCTTATTCTCAATTTGGTTTTTATTGTTAGTTTATTGTAACCTTTATTTTATGTGTATCATTTATTTCAGTGGGTTATTGTTTTAATGAAAAAATCGTTGCGTTTGGACTAGGTAGTTGTAGATAGTCTGGTGAGTCATGACATAAATTATAGGGAAAAACTATTTTCATATTAGATGGTATTAGTTTTCTCTACTACAAATTATTTGATAATTGTGCAATCTTTTTTTTTGTAGGTGGTGAGATCCATATATTTGTGTCTATGATATGAATTAACTTATCTCTTTTAACATAAAATTAATAACACTATCATTTTTTATAAAAGACCATTAGTAAATTTCTTTTCTCGCGCAGTCATTAATTAACAGTAAAATACTATAAATAGAAAAATAAAAAATACTACAAATAGCAATTTGCTGAGACGCCTGTACAAACTGTTACAGTAGAAAAAATACTTGTTTTTTTTTTAAAACAAAATACTTTGATATTACAGAGTACTCAAGGGAATTTTTTTTTTTAACATTTAATTTTTTTTATCAATTTTGAAAAAAAAATCCACCACACTTTTTTTTTTTCTAAATGTGAAAAAAGAGAGAATCCATACTTACGGTCACGGGTACTTCTGTGGTACCTTTTGTTGGTACATTAGGCATTGTTTTAGTTTGTTTTTTTTCGCGCACGAAATTAAAGTCCGAAGGAGTGGAAGTTGCCGTCACGCTAAGAGTAGGGAAAGGGAACCAAGTAGCATAGGGTCTTTGCTTTGCCACTTAGGCTAGGCTGGCCAACTAGTAAAAGATACTTTTAGTTAAACGCTCCAAAAAAAAAAAAACATTTCAATATTGGCAATAAACAACAACAAAAATGACCGTTTGGTACGTGGTGTTCTTCACCATTTTCAGGAAATTGAATTTTTCTAAATTTTAAATTTTCGGATATTATCATAAATTGAATGTAAAAATCATATTTTTGAAAATCGAGATTCCCGGACAAATAAAAATTTCTCCTGTACCAAACGCCTCATAAAAACGAAGGGATTTATTTTTCTTATTTTGCATAAGATAAGAGCAATGTTCCTACACTCACAAAAGAAAGAGAGAAGAGAAAATAAGAGAATTATTTTAGAGTAAAATCTTTTTTGGTCCCTGGCAATATCCATGAAATTCTTTTTAGTCTCTGACAATAAAAAGGGATCAAATTGGTCCCTAAAATGATGAAAAAAGAACCAATGAGTACTTATTACAATTGACAGAAGGACTAAAGTGACATTTTTTCATAATTTTAGGGACCAATTTGATCTTTTTTTATTGCCAGAGACTAAAAAAAATTTCATAGATATTATCAGAAACAAAAAAAATGTTTACTCGTTATTTTATCTTCTCTAAGATAATAAAAACAATCCCCAAGAAACGAAGCTCTCCAAGGAACCGTTTTACGCTCTCCAAACCTGACAATAGCTCATGTGAGTGGATGCCCCATCTCTGCCTTTCTTTATAATTCCCAAAAGAAACTGCCAAAAGCACCCTCCTAATCCCTCTGCTGCCCATATTTTGAGCATCTTACCCAATCAGATTTTAGCATAATCAATTTTTTTTATGATTATTACCAACATAGAACGGCGACATATGGCATTGAGTGACCATTAAGATTAAATTTTTTTTTCTCTATATCCTTATTCTTGATTTTCTATAAAAATCTTACAAAAATTGCAAAACTGGGGTGTCTGCAGGATAATAAAGTGCCAATATGCGCAGATTATGATTTATGGGTCCACTTTGCATGTTTTGCTAAGCAGGGTACATCCCCCCCCCTAAGTTTCCCATTTGCATAATTTGAGAATAGAACCCCACTTGTTAAGAATTAAGGGTCATGGCATTTATTTGCCAGGTTCAATGTTTTATAACAAAACGCATATCTTAACAAATCTCCAAATTACGTTAAGAAAACATGAAAAGACGACAAATTTGAATAATGTCATTTGTAGCTCCCAAGTTATGTAATATCCTAGTACTTTGTTGTTTCCCATCTGGGCGTTCATAAAAACTGATTTAATTGGTTGGGGTCATTTGGTGCGCAGTGTTCTTCAGGATTTTCTGGAAACTGAATTTTTTTACATTTTAAATTTCTGAATATTATCACAAATTGAATGTAAAAATCATATTTTTGAAAATCGAGATGGCTGGATAAAAAAAATTCTCTTCTATCAAATGCCTCCTAAGTATTCCTTTTCTTTAAAAAACAAAAGAGATTCGATGCGGGTGGAAAGAAATTCTTAAGCATTGCATTCTTTTCTAAAAAATAAAAGGTACAGTAGGCATTCGATGTGGCAATTTCGAACGACGACAGGTCATTGTCCGGGTATACTATACTTTTTTTCGTAGTATTTGCAAAGTCAATTTCAACGGAGAAGATCCGTAATGGATTTTTTAATTAATAAATTTAATATGACCTATATATATATAGTATTTTTTGATATCGGTATCAAAATTCAAATTTGACATTTCATCTGAGAGCTGTTAGATAAAAAAAGATTAACGGCTCTGATTTGTAAGCATGTGACACCGTTGATCTTTTTTTATCTAACAGCTCTCAGATGAGGTATCAAATTTGAATTTTGACACCAGTACTAAAGGATCCACCTATTTAATATTATGATATTTCAACTTCTAATGATAATTCCGAAACCTACATATTTGTCTAATTTTTATTTTTATTTTAAATAATGCTGATATAATAAAAATGAAAAATGTGAATATTGTCGTTATTAAGACTAATATGTCAAAATATAAATATATTAAACAGAAATTCACATGACACTTTAAGAATATGTAATTGTTATATCAAAAACATTTATCAGCACTTTTTTAGTTTGAAAGAAAGAAGGAGATAGTAGTAAATGCACAAGCAACCATTGTAAGAAAAATATAGAGAGCACAATTTTAAGCAACACTTATAAAAACATGCAATAATTTTTTTTTTAAGAAGGCATTTGTTAGCATATTTTTTTTTCTTCTGTTGAAAAGTATAAGGAAAATACCAGTGAATGCACGAGCGACCATGATAGTTAAAATTCTGATTTAAATCTATGATTTTACAATTTTTTTTCAATCAAAACGATTCTATCAAAATTTTAAACGCTTTTATGATTTTATGATTTTTTTTACGTTAGAATTTATGTTTTACGATTTTTTTATCCTCCTTCCAATTTTAGGTAAAATCTCGATTTTAACTACGAGCGACCATTGCTTTTGTTATAAAGCAAGGTAAGAGGGCCTTTATATGTTTAAAATCTAAACTTCTATTACCTTTAAATGAGGTAGCCTGTAAAAGAGATGTGTTGGTAAGCACGACCTTACCACAACGAACAAAATTTTAGTGCATCTGGGGATTTCCTTTTTTCAAATATGAAAAAAAATTGGGATATAAAAAAAAAAAAAAAAAAAATAGAGTAGAAATTTTTGTTTCTCCCACAGCACCACGCGAAGAAGTATGCGACAGTTTCTTACGGCAGAGAATCCACTATTTAAATAAAGGTTTTAATGTTTCTTATATCGTAATAAAATTATTTTTTACATATACATGAAAATATATGAAACTCATATGAAAAAAAGAGAAAAAAATAAAATATAAATCTCACATACTTTTATATATATTTAAGAAATAATTTTATCTCTTGTGATATAAGGAATATTAAACCTTTAAGTAACAACTAAACAAAGGGACAGACATTACCGTTTATTAATCCTTTACAAGCATCGACTCCACCGCACGAGTTAATGTGGGCTTTTTCTCGAGATGATGTCAACGCACGCTTCGGCCTAACGCAATCATACACTGTTGTAAATAATGTTGCTAAATTAGTGGGACTCTTTTGGTAGACCTTAGATGATGGCTCCATAATTTTTAAGCGAAAAAATAAAATTTAAGTTCAATTTAATTAGTTACACACCGAACCCAAAACAAAAGCTTTAACGGTTTCTAACAGCTTTTCAGAGTTCTAATTTGGAAAATAAACAGCGTATGACCACATAAAAGTTGTACTTATTTATATAATCGTTTGGTTAGATTACAAATAAAATTATAAGTGAGACCCACAGATAAAAAGAAAGAGAAAAAATAGTAGTGAGACCTAACACCATTATGTGTGTTTAGGAAAATTGTTCATCTCATATAAAATGAGATAAACATAACCCATATAAATAAAGGTATCATGAGCAGGGGCAGACATAAGGGAGGGGGCCATGATTGGCAGGTTGATGCCCTTTGTGGTAGTAGACTTCTAGTCATATTCGCATACCCGGGTTCTACGGGAGACTTTTGTTATTTCATGGTTCTTGTGGTATTAAACAAGAAGGCTTCACATGGGGTTGGAATATGCAATCGAGAATAATGTTTTACCAAACCCCAAATCCCTAGTCCTCTCTTTTTTCTAGGCAATCATTCATATGCATGTACATCTTTTATATATTAATAGTACTTTTTAGCATTCTCCGAATGGGGTGTTTTTGATAGAGACCCCAGCCTGCCCCACAACTGAAGCTGATGATAAAAGCGATACAAAAAAGGGATTTGAGATTAAGGTTTTATAATTCTCATGAACGAGAATTGAAATATCATATTGTAGAGATAAAAAGTATGTGAGACCCATGTGTTAAAAAAATTATATATGGGACCCATATCAACACGAAAATCAAAGGGTGTGTAGGAAAAAATTAATTCTAATGTTGAATGAGAATTATAAAATCCTTTTGAGATTATTCCTGAAACTCTATGGGCTTGAGGGCTATGTATCCTCCAAACTGAATAGCACTTAGCGTGAATATACTCACGGATACCCCCACACCACAGGCCCAATTTAGCCTTGACTCATTAACTGGGCTAGATTAGGAACTTTTAACCCAAAAATGTGTTTTACATGCATATACTGCATATTAAATTTGATAAGGGCCCGAGCTGGCAACGGTGGACCTTAGGTCCAACTTGACCCACAGCCATGATGGAAATGGATATCTTGGGCTTTGCTTCATTTATGGATTTATCATAGTGAATTAGCTCTGCTTAGACGGTATTAACTTTCACAAAAACAAAATAGACTTTTGGGCAAAAGAATGCTTCGAGCTACCTCGGGTCAACCCCAGGCCTGCGTACGGGAATGTTTCGCAAAATTTTTAGAACTACCTATTAATAGCTGCTTTAATCATGGGCTTACCCTGATAAAGAGTTAAAGACTCTAGTACGATTAGATATTGACCCAAAAACCTCGAAAATATGAGAAAAAATAAAATTAGAATTACATGAAATTCTAAACTTATTTGTTAAACACTTTATTTTTGACATTTTAATAAAGGATTATATTTATCTCATTTTGCATGAAATAATTAAATTTTCTACACACACAAAAGATGGGCGGATTCCACTTTTTTTTTTTCTCTTCGTAACTATGGATCCCGCCTGCAATCTTGTTTCTACAAGATAAGATAACTAATTTCTTACAACATAAGAAAATTATTTCCCCTCAACAAATTGTCGTGTTTGCTCAAATTTTTTACAAGGTTTAGAATATTAGAATTTTCCTCTGGAATTCACATGTTCCCACCATAATCTCATTTCTGTTATGGGTCTACAGATAAAATTTATATTATTACCCACACTAATCAATATTACATATATCTAAATCCAAATATTAGACTTATATTATTACCCACACTAATCGAGCCCCATTTTTCTTATAAATAGTTGCCATCCACAATAATTATAAATTTTTTAAGAGAAGAATTTTGAGATTATGACAAATCGAAGGTTATAAGATATTCCCATGAATCAAGGGTCACATACTTCAATATATGACATTGTTGCTGGCAGAAAATTAGCTTATTTCTTAGTCTGACTTAAATATTTATTTAAAGGTCTTGAATATAATACTAGAAAGAATCGAATCCAATAGCTTTTGTTGATACTGTTTCTTCCTACCAAATTGAGTCAAGGAAAATTGAGTCAACTCCGTAACGCATAGCGAATTTAATTATATTAGTTTAAAAAATGTAATACCAAAAAAACATAAAAAAAATTAGAGCCACAAATTGTGATTACAACCCCAAGCTGCAACTATAAATGTCGGCAATTAAATTACACGTCTGTTGGTGCAAATATCGACGTGACTGTACATATCCAAAGATAATGTCATACAAAGTGTAATATGATGAGGTATTTAGTTCGGTCATATTAGAGATAATGTAATGCTACAAAAAGAAGTAGGAAAAACCCCCCTCAAGGGTAGAGGGTTTGCTTGAACACGTGACTCAAGTAAATTTTTGGAAAAATTTTGAGGTCAGAGGAAGAAAGTGTCTCCTTCTCGGTTGGGAGATTAGTCTCATCCTTCCTCCGGTAACGAAGCTCAATGCACCTGCTGTTCCAATTAGGGGCTAGCCTACAAGGCCGTACCTCGAGGGCAAGGTGACCGGAGGAGGTTGAATGGGGATACCTCCGGATTATACCAACAACAACAAAAAAGTAGGAAAAATCAAATTCCTTTGGCACATATGGTAAGGAGTCTGGGCCCCTTAATCAGAAGTCGAGTTCGAGCCCTGGAAATAAAAAAAAAAAGAATTTGGAAAAGCCACTCCAGAAAGGGTCCGATGGTGCTTGATGGGATTAATCTTCGGTTACGGCCGGATACTTTTGAATTTATTAAAAAAAAAAAAAAGTGTATATAAGGGGACTCACTCATCAACGGTTCCAGCTCCAACATGAACTCCTGCTGGACCAGATAGGATCAATAGAGGAACGAAGCAAAATGACGGGGCTATAATTAAAGGAATAGGATATTCTTACTACCCATCTTTTTCTATTACCACTCCACTACCACTTTAATCATTATTGAATTCAAAAGTTTTTTTTTTCTCTCTCTTCATTCAAATTTTCCTCTGATCAAATGGTGATTAGAGTGGTAGTGGAATGGTAATAGAAAAAAGAGTAAACACCCTTTTTGGTCCCTGGCAATATCCACGAAATCCTTTTTAGTCACTGACAATAAAAAAAGACCAAATTGGTCCCTAAAATGATGAAAAAAGGACCAAGGAGTACTTATTACAATTGACAGAAGGACTAACGTGGCCATTTTTTTCATAATTTTAGGGACCAATTTGATCTTTTTTTATTGCCAGGGACTAAAAAAAGGATTTCGTAGATATTGTCAGGACAAAAAAGGATATTTACTCTAGAAAGAATGGATAGTAAAAATATCCTATCCGGGTGGAAAAAAAGGCAATAGTAATTTCGGGTCGTTACAGTACCTACCTACCATCATAACATCTGTTTTCACAAAAGACATGGTCAAATAAACTTTTTAAGTCAGTTTTCTCAGCTGCACTTCATAATGACGTTGACTTCCCCTACTTCACAATTGATCATTTTTTTTAGTAATTCACCAACACATAGGATAATCATTCCAACTTCCCTTGCGATCAAGCATCTGCCATAGACGTTCAAGCCTTCAATAGACTACATATTCTGGATGGAGCAGATGGGACTTAAAGAACAATGAAGTGAAAGAGACAGACAGATCAATTTCATGGAAAATCAAAATCCTACTAGGAAGTATATATCTAAAATCAGGATTGCCCATGTCTTTCAGCAATTATGTAACTCAAGGATTTTGACAAAAATATTTATCAGATGGAGGCCTCAGCCTCAGTATTAATATGTTTAATGGCATGAGAAATTAAAATAGGACATGCATATAGGCTGCACAACTTATTCGGCTAATGAATGAGGAGTCTATGGCAGTCAAGAAAGGAAAATTCTAGTTATAAAATTAAAATCTAAAGACTTAAGTTTATAACTTCAAAAATCTAATTCATACAAGTTATTGATGGCACCTATGGAATAGAATTCTATGGACAGAATAAATCTATTAAATGTAATCCACTCAACCACACAATTCTGTGAGTTTTCTCTGAATTACCTCTGTTTCATTTATATTTGACTCAAAAGAAATTACAACCAGTGGCACTATGTTCATTACAAACAAAGACCAGACTCCAACCTTCCATATATTGAAGGGAAAGTGCAAATAAGAAATAACATCCAACAGGACTCAACACCAACAAAGACTGAAATGGAAAAATGCAGACTCCTCATACTACTAGGACCAACATAGAAGAAAAATAACAATCTGAACAGTGAGAATTTTTACACACTACTACCCATTTGCTTCCACAACGAAACCTGTTGTAGAGAGCCCTAATCCTCCTCCTCCAAGATGATGAATATTCCACACCCCCTTTTCTGTTTTATGTCCCCTTTATAACTAACTCCCTTACACGTTCATTTGCTCCTCCCACTTCCTCTTGGCCATTCAGCAACTGCCAGCTGTCTATCAAAAACATTTGTGTAACTAACTTCCTTTCCTTGCTTGTCATGTGAATCAACTCTTCATTTTCTTTGCTGCCTTTGGTGCTATTAGTTGAGTCTGGGCCCACTTGTTGAGTGACTTGTTGGGCTGAATGTTGTTGGGCTGAATGTTGGGCTGAAAGTGCCCTTGGCTTCCTTCTTTTGTAATACTGTTTAAAAGGCTCTAGTGGCCCATCAGTTATCAACTACAAAATTACTAGCATTCGAATAAAATATAAAACATTACTTAAAATATAGCCATTTATGCACTTATTCCACACTATTGATGGGATCTGATGATGTTAGAAGCAATTCGTTCATTCAAATTGTGTGAAGGAGAGTAAGCAGAAGCAATTGCATTCTTACCTTTGTTGTAGAAAGCTTTAAACCCTTACAGGCTTCTGAAGAACAGCAGATAAGACAACTTCAGATTTGCCTGATTCAAGACTATTTGTCTTTTCTCCCACAACCCATTTCAACTTTTTATACCCAAACCGTTCAATCAACCTTGTTAATGCCTTTTTCTTCTCTTCATCAGCACAATAGAAGTTATCAAGCCAAAACAAACCACCAGCCCTCAAAATGCGATCAATGTCAAACATTAAAAACTCCAACTTCTCTGGCTTCCCTCCAACATCCAAGGCACTTGCAGCATGAACCAAATCAAACACATTGTCATAGAATGGGAACCTATGATCTAAGCTTAAGAAAAGAGGAAAAAGCCCTCTCGCAGCAATGAATTCACTGAATGGGGCATCAATATTAAGAGTGTTGGAAATCACCGTGACATTCCTATCAGCCATTATAGCAGCAAAGGATCCAGAACCACCTCCAAAATCAAGCCCTATTCTAATTCCACCACTTCCCAAGGCTAACACATCATCAATGAGAAAATCATTCTTGCTCCTAGCCTTGATAAACCTCTGATTATCGTACCCATTAACCAAATCAAAGCAACCAATGCAATCTCTTGTTAAAAACTTTTTACCATTCAAACATTGAAAATTCTTACAACTGAGACCACTCCAATTAACAGTCTTATTTGCAACAGGTTTCCAAAGTGAGGTGGGAAAAGGGTTAAGGCCTACCTTAGAAATAGTCTTAGCAAAACACCTCCTTCTAGGCAAAGGCTCACAACCTCGCAAGATCAGTTTCTGTGCTACAATCCAATCATCTTGGCAGGTTCCAAGATGAAATGATACCAATCAATTAGATACCAATCAACAACGTTGAAAAATGATGGATATATATTCTTCTCTTAGAAAACAAACTTTTATGATAATGAAATCTAACCTTGGTTTCGTACTCGACGCTTGCTTTAGTGAGGAACTCAGCCTTAAGCTTCTCCGTTCTTGTCAAAGCATTCATCCTTTCAACCTCTCCCTGCAACTGTGCTTCTCTCGGTGCCATAGCCTTGGAGGCATCCACCTCCGCCACCTGCGCAGCCTTTTCCCACATAGCTTTTTTCTTAGCAAGCTCAGAATTGGCCTCTGCAACCTCAGCTTCTTTCTCATTCTCAAAGACCTTCACATCAGTCCTCACCTTTATTCCCTCCTTCTGACTCTCTCCTTGCCTCTGCGTCGATATGATCTTAGTCTCTGCATCAATTTTCGCAGCATTCTGAATGGTGAAGACAGCAGGGAGCAGGAAAGGGAGCTTCTCTGCGTTCATGGCTAACGCTTCAGAATGCTGCGAAAATTGATGCAGAGACTAAGATCATATCGACGCAGAGGCAAGGAGAGAGTCAGAAGGAGGGAATAAAGGTGAGGACTGATGTGAAGGTCTTTGAGAATGAGAAAGAAGCTGAGGTTGCGGAGGCCAATTCTGAGCTTGCTAAGAAAAAAGCTATGTGGGAAAAGGCTGCGCAGGTGGCGGAGGTGGACGCCTCCAAGGCTGTGGCACTGAGAGAAGCACAGTTGCAGGGAGAGGTTGAAAGGATGAATGCTTTGACAAGAACGGAGAAGCTTAAGGCTGAGTTCCTCACTAAAGCAAGCGTCGAGTACGAAACCAAGGTTAGATTTCATTATCATAAAAGTTTGTTTTCTAAGAGAAGAATATATATCCATCATTTTTCAACGTTGTTGATTGGTATCTTTTTTTTTTTTTCCTTAAATATTTTTCAACGTTGTTCATTATCTGATTTTTAGAACTACCTATTAATAGCTGGCTTTGCTTTAATCATGGGCTTACCCTGATAAAGACTATAGTACTGTTCTGCCTGTTGGCAGATGTGTCCAACGTAGGTTGGATGATTGATCTTGGATATCAGTGTTTCTCTCTAGATGCCTATAGATTAGGTATCTGGAGGAACGTGGATCACTGACACTGACCTAGGCGTATGCCTTCAAGGTGTGTGATCTATAGTGTTTAGGATTAGGAAATGTGTACCTTACTGCTCTGCTTTGCCTGCCTTATATAGCCCGGCTCTAGGGTTTGGTGGCTGGCCGAGGTGCAATGTGGGCTTCGGGCCGAGGTGCATAGTGGGCCTAGGTCTAGCCCATAACAAGTACGATTAGATATTGACCCCAAAAACCTCGAACATGTTGAGAAAAAATGATGTGCCTCTAGCAAGTGTGATTTTTATGTGTTAAAACTGACAAGAATTGAGTCATAAGAGAGCAATTTAAATATATATTTGCTAATTATGTTGATTCTTTGTATGTCAATAATATGCACCTTTTAGTTGTGTTTTTACATGAAAAAGTAGTGAAATTTTGAATTCAAATTTTGAAATCAAAACTGTTTTTAATTTAATTTTTACGTTACATAATAAGTTTTAATTTAATTCTTCGGTTACGTAATAAGTTTTAATTAAATCTTCAGTTATACGTTTCACGACATTTTCGGGAAAGAATTATTGTGCTGTGCGAGGAAAAAAAGAGTCTTATAAATAGAACTCTTCATAAAACTCGAAGGTGGAACTCAGAAATTGGGAGGCAGATCTAGATACTTTGAGAGGAACCGCACACGAATCAGCATTTAAAGCTCATCATGTCAAATTCCAAATTATCATTGATCAACGCTGCACCATTTAAATCATATGTCAAACTATCCTCAATTAGCGCTGAAGCAATTAAGGAAAGAATCTGCAATTAAAGCGTTGAGTCAAAGCACAGCTGGCACTGCAGTAAATAAAGATAGGATGCTTCGTCAGCATTACATCACGCTGAAGTGTCATCCTTATCTATTCACGCAACATCACATGGACCACAAGTATAAAAAGGGTGGTCCTCCACCATTCCATTCCATTCCATTCAGATCTGGATCGGGAGAAGAAAGAGACGGCTGTGGAGTTCTTCGCGTTCTTCGTTCTTCATCTTCTTTTTCTTTCTTTTTTTATTTTTAGTTTATGTTGAATTTTAGATCAGCGATCAGTATGTTGATTGGCTAGATCTTTTTATTATAGTCAGGGTCACGATCCATATGTGAACCCTTTACATGAATGATTGATATGTGGTTTTTAATTTATATAATTATCTTTATCTTTACTCTGTGCGAATTTTATATTCCCTTTGTTAGAGTTGATCAATCTGATAGTTGGGGATATTCTGAGGATCAAAACCCTAGATAGGAATATTGGGGTTTTGATCTCGAAAGGGGGTAAGATAACAATCTGTATACGTGCTAGGAATAGACGTGTATACGATTGCAGATGCTTAAATTATCGCGCCTATTGCTTGATCCCATGAGAAACATTGCAAGGAATTGGGGTTTCTCATGGGATTAAAGGGTTAACCCTGCAAGGAATTGATGGTTAACTACTAAATCTTTTTAGATGATAATGATAATTTATCTGAGTGATTATACAAATAATCCGGAGTAAAAAGCGGGAATCATTTGGTGAATGAACCCTAGCTACAATGCTTTTCTCATATCCTTTTTACAAATCATTTTTCATTTTTTATTTTTTTATTTCTCAAAACAAAAAATACAAAAAATAAGTTTTTTTATTTTTAGGTTTGAATTTCCATCAATTTGATAATATTTGTCACAATCCTATTTGAATTTTTCCATTCTTTGAGAAAAAGTTTAATTGATATTAGTTCCCAATCCCTGTGGAGACAAACTTTTCTTATCACTTTATTACTTGTGCGATCGGTATACTTGCCGGAGAGCATCAAAAAACAAAATTAGAATTACATGAAATTCTAAACTTATTTGTTAAACACTTTATTTTTGATATTTTAATTAAGGGTTATATTTATCTCATTTTACATAGGATAATTAAATTTCCTACACAAGATGGACAGATTCCACTTTTTTTTTCTCTTCTTAACTATGGGTCCCGCTTGCAATATTGTTTCTACGAGATAAGATAACTATTTTCTTACAAAATAAGAAAATTATTTCCCCTCAATAAATTGTTGTTTGCTCAATATTTTCACAAGGTTTAGAATATTAGAATTTTCCTATGGAGTTCACATGTTCCCACCATAATCTCATTTCTGTTATAGGTCTACTGATAAAATTTATATTATTACCCACACTAATCAATATTACATATATCTAAATCCAAATATTAGACTTATATTAATACCCACATTAATCAATCGAGCCCCTTATAATTTGTTTTTTTATAAATAGTTACCATCCACAATAATTATAAATTTTTTAAGAGAAGAATTTTGAGATTATGACAAATCGAAGGTTATAAGATATTCCCATGAATCAAGGGTCACATACTTCAATATATGACATTGTTGCTGGCAGAAAATTAGCTTATTTCTTAGTCTGACTTAAATATTTATTTAAAGGTCTTGAATATAATACTGGAAAGAATCGATTCCAATAGCTTTTGTTGATAATGTTTTTTCCTACCAAATTGAGTCAAGGAAAATTGAGTCAACTCCGTAACGCATAGCGAATTTAATTATATTAGTTTAAAAAATGTAATACCAATAAAAACATAAAAAATTTAGAGCCACAAATTGTGATTACGATTTACGACCCCAAGCTGCAACTACAAATGTCGGCAATTAGATTAGAGTGAGGATATTCTAACTACAAAAAATTCTCACTACTAACTTATTATCCATCACATCACCATTAGATCAAAGAGAGAATGTTTAAAAAAAATTGAAGAGAGAGAAAATGTACTAAGTTGATAGTGGATAATTTTGATAGTGAGAATATCCTTCCTCATTAAATTACACGTCAGTTTGTGCAAATATTGACGTCAAAGATAATGTCATATAAAGTGTAATATGATGAGGTATTTAGGTAGGTCATATTAAATTGTGTTTTCAATTCTCACTTATATATATATGAAGAGAGAGATAACGTAATACTACAAAAAGAAGTATGAAAAAAAAAAAGTTTATATAAGGGGACAGGGCCTCACTCGTCAACGGTTCCAGCTCCAACATGTACTCCTGCTGGACCAGTTAGGATCAATAGAGTAACGAAGCAAAATGACGGGGCTATAATTAAGGAGGAGAGATATTCTTATTATCAAAATTTTTCACTGTCAAATTATTACCAATCTAATCATTATTGGATCAAAGAAAGAGGATGCTAAAAAATTTATGAAGAGAGAGAAAATGTTGATCCAATGGTGATTAGATAGGTAGTAAGTTGGTAGTGAAAAATTTTGGTAGTAAGAATATCTCTCCTCATAATTAGAATTAAAAGGGAAGAAAAAAAAAAAAAAGGCAATAGTAATTTCGGGTCGTTACAGTACCTACCTACCTACCATCAATCATAAAATCTGTTTTCACAAAAGACATGGTCAAATAAACTTTTTAAGTCAGTTTTCTCACTTCATAATGACGTTGACTTTCCCTACTTCACAATTGATCATTTTTTTAGTAATTCACCAACACATAGGATAATCATTCCAACTTCCCATGCGATCAAGCATCTGCCATAGACGTTCAAGCCTTCAATAGACTACATATTCTGGATGGAGCAGATGGGACTTAAAGAACAATGAAGTGAAAGAGACAGACAGATCAATTTCATGGAAAATCAAAATCCTACTAGAAATTATATATCTAAAATCAGGATTGCCCATGTCTTTCAGCAATTATGTAACTCAAGGATTTTGACAAAAATATTTATCAGATGGAGGCCTCAGCCTCAGTATTAATATGTTTAATGGCATGAGAAATTAAAATAGGACACGCATATAGGCTGCACAACTTATTCAGCTAATGAATGAGGAGTCTATGGCAGTCAAGAAAGGAAAATTCTAATTATAAAATTAAAATCTAAAGAGTTAAGTTTATAACTTCAAAAACCTAATTCTTACAAGTTATCAACTACAAAATTACTAGCATTCGAATAAAATATAAAACATTACTTAAAATATAGCCATTCATGCACTCATTCCACACTATTGATGGGATCTGATGATGTTAGAAGCAATTCGTTCATTCAAATTGTGTGAAGGAGAGTAAGCAGAAGCAATTGCATTCTTACCTTTGTTGTAGAAAGCTTTAAACCCTTACAGGCTTCTGAAGAACAGCAGATAAGACAACTTCAGATTTGCCTGATTCAAGACTATTTGTCTTTTCTCCCACAACCCATTTCAACTTTTTATACCCAAACCGTTCAATCAACCTTGTTAATGCCTTTTTCTTCTCTTCATCGGCACAATAGAAGTTATCAAGCCAAAACAAACCACCAGCCCTCAAAATGCGATCAATGTCAAACATTAAAAACTCCAACTTCTCTGGCTTCCCTCCAACATCCAAGGCACTTGCAGCATGAACCAAATCAAACACATTGTCATAGAATGGGAACCTATGATCTAAGCTTAAGAAAAGAGGAAAAAGCCCTCTTGCAGCAATGAACTCACTGAATGGGGCATCAATATTCAGAGTGTTGGAAATCACCGTGACATTCCTATCAGCCATTATAGCAGCAAAGGATCCAGAACCACCTCCAACATCAAGCCCTATTCTAATTCCACCACTTCCCAAGGCTAACACATCATCAATGAGAAAATCATTCTTACTCCTAGCCTTGATAAACCTCTGATTATCGTACCCATTAACCAAATCAAAGCAACCAATGCAATCTCTTGTTAAAAACTTTTTACCATTCAAACATTGAAAATTCTTACAACTGAGACCACTCCAATTAACAGTCTTATTTGCAATAGGTTTCCAAAGTGAGGTGGGAAAAGGGTTAAGACCTACCTTAGAAATAGACTTAGCAAAACACCTCCTTCTTGGCAAAGGCTCACAACCTCGCAAGATAAGTTTCTGTGCTACAATCCAATCATCTTGGCAGGGTCCATAAACTTTGTAATTCATGTACTGAGACAACAAATCAGAAGATTTCTCACAGGAATGGCCAACAGATGCCACCATTTCAGTGATTCCAGTTTTGGAATCTTTGCCCAGAGGGAGCTGGTGGCGTTGGAGAAAGAGTTTGAGTTCATTAGCAATGTTGGGTCTGGAAAGATCAATGCTTTCATAGCCAAGAAGATTTTTTTCTATCTGGGCCAATTTCTTCTGAGATAAATCAATCTCTCTCAGTATAAGCGAGACCTGCTCTGAGATGAGAGAGAAGTTCTTTTGGACATTGTGAAGTAGCTGGGAATGATGGTCTTTAGGGGAAGCAGTGAAAGCATAAAGAGCGAAAAGATTGGTGGTGATAATGGAGCATATCATGAGAATGTTAACTGCTGAAGAACACAGAGTTGCTCTTTTGAATCTGGCTGTTCCATCCCCTATTTTCAGAGAAACAGAACCCATCTTGCTCCTACTCAGAAGGAGAGAAGGAATCAGTGAGAGTGATGGCAAAACGTGACCTTAATTAAGAACAACACGAGACTGATTTAAGAGTGAAGTAGAGTTTCAAACACTGGACGAAGAAGTGTAACATTGTCGGTTGCGCTTGTCTCGTTCCATGTGAGCTTTTATTCCTCTTTGCTGACACTGCTTCAATACAGTGAACGCCTGAACGCATCCAGAAAACCGCAGTGTCCCTCTGCCTTCCTAGAGAAATTAATAAATCTGCACAAAAAATACGTTTCATAAGTTTTGGAACTTCGTTAGAAGTTATTTAAATAAAACCGCCGATTTTTCTCTATAAAGCATGATTGATTTACACTAGTCAATCAGTTAATGACTAATTTTTTAATATTTAATGATTTTTTTTAAAAAAAAATTGATAACAAATGATTTTTTTAATTTTAAGTTTTAAGAGTATTGAATCAATCGAATGACTTTGTTTTTTTTCTCTCTGATTATTGTAGATAAAATATGCATTTTATGTTTATTATGGTATTTAATGTAACATAATTTTTCTACACACATTTTTATGTGGTCCCTTCTCTTAATTTTTTTCTCTTCTTTCTTCTCTCTCCTCTCTTCTTAAATGTGTGGGTAGGTTTGCTACGTTACATCATGTAACATAACAAACATAAAGCCCATAAAATATTTAAGAAAAATAAATATTTTAAATGACACAACTTATATCATTTCACTCTCGTAAAGAGATGGGACCCACACTTTTATATTTTTTTGTCCACTCTCTTCTTTTTTATCTATTTTTTTCTCTCTCTTAAAATGACACAACTTTATATTCTTTAAAAAGACACACACTTTACCCAAAATATTTATGTTGAATATAAATTAATATTATTTTAGAGTAGAAATTAAGATATTTTTATAATTATAATTTATTTTAGAAATAATAACTTTTATCATTATATTTTTTCTTATTTTTTAACAAAAAATAATATTATTTTAAAAATAAAAATAAATAAGTTATTTATATTCACTATTGGAGATGGTAAAACCATTGTTCGTCGTGTATGTATGGATTATTATTTAAATATTCTAAATCCCGAGTTTCCAAGACACTATATATATATATATATATATATATATATATAGGTGTGTGTGCAGGATATTTTTACACCAGTATAAAAATTAAAAGTCTTACACTTCTATCTTGACCATTGATTCACTTATATTCAATGGCTCACATTACTAAAAAAATTTGAGCCCTTAGATATAAGTGAGATTAACGGACAAGATTAAGAGTGTAATTTACACTGGTGTAAAATTGATCCTAATATATATATATATATATATTCTATATTTTTATTTTAAGGAATTAAAAACTTATTTTCTACTAAATAAAATGGTGGGACCATTGTTTAAAAAAAAAATTGAATTTGACACACAACTCGATGTATATACAGGAAAGACATATTATGTGGACCGATAAAATCATTCTCATATATATATATATATATATGTATATATATATATATATATATATATATATATATATATATGGAGTTCTTTTCTCATTTTACATGAGAAAATTTTTGTGACACTCACAATATATGAGTGGGGTCCACAAGAAGGTGAGAAGACAAAAAAGTCAAGATGGGACCCACTCATGTATTGTGAGTGTAGCATGAGATAATTTTCTCATCTAAAATGAGAAAACTATTTCCCATATATATATGTATGAGTTTTATATTTCTTATTCAACATGAGAATTTAATTCTCATATTATAGAGACAAAAAACATGTGAAACCCGTATATTATAAATAATTATGTGTAGGATCCATGTTGGCACGAAAATTGAAGGGTGTGTAGCATGAGAATTATAAAACCCTATATATATATATATATATATATATATATATATATATATAATTACTTAGATGTTTGTAAAACTAATATGTTTAGTTATTTAGTATGGTTTTCTCTTTTATTCGTTTTTTATTTATTTTTTTGAAATATTTCAATCTATTTATTATTTTGTGATAAATTTAAGGGTTTTATAATCTCATGTTGAAAGAGAATTGAAATCTTATATTGTAGAGATAAAAAGTATGTGAGACCTATGTATTATAAAAAATTATATGTAGGACATATGTCAGCACGGAAATCGAATGGTGTGTAGGAAAATTTGAATTCTCATGTTAAATGAGAATTATAAAACTCTAGATTTAATTTGGGATAGATTTAAAATTAATACTTTAAATCTCTTTTAAAATGATATTGAAAAGGATTAAATAGATTCTCTTATCTCATGTATTTAACTCCCATGCACCAGCTTACCTGCCATTATTTTCTTTTCTTCAACTTTTTCTTTGAATCTTTCTAACACACACGTGAAGCAGCAATGGAAATAATAATGAGACTAAAACGACAAAAGCTGTGTTAAATACGATAATAAATACCTCGGTAAAGAGCACCTCTTATGTTAACATAATTTTTAAAGAATTTTATAATTCTCATTTAACATGAAAATTTAAATTTTTTTATACATTCTTTGATTTTCGTGTCAACGTGTATTCTACACATAATTTTTTTCTAAGATACGGATCCCACATATTTTTTATCTCTAACTATAAAACCCACATAATTTTCGTGTCAACATGTATTATACATCCTTTGAATTCTCATGTTGAATGAGAAATATAAAACCCATTTTTAAAAGGAAAAACTATTGAGCGGTAATATTTGGCTACGGTGCACACTAACTAACACATGTGAATACCCCATGAGGCCATGATATAAAAAGCAACATCGCGTTTGGGAAAATTTTCTTCTAAATAATTTTAGATTTCAACAAATGCAAATTATATTATAGCATAACCTAATTTAGGATAAATAATTATCTATTTATTTTTAAATTACGTTTACGTATATAGCTAATATTAAATTGTCTTAGTAATAAATCTTTTTAATATATTAATGCTTGGCCAGTCTGTTTGCACATAAATTTCCTTGGCCAGTCTCTTATCTTCTATAGCTACATGTTTCCAGTATGTATTTGACATGATCAAAGTGCATAGTCAAAGTAGAATTCCTTAACCCGGCATATGCTGGATGAAAGTGTCTTTATATATCAGCAATCAATTTCAAAACCAAGATACTACTTATTTACCAGAAAATAAAGGTCAATCCCGGTAAAAAATAAAATAAAAGTCCCTTGTGAAATTTCGTGACAGATGATAATTAAAGTGTCTTTATATATCAGCAATCAATTTTTGCAGTTAAGTAACAACGAGTGTTTGTTACATCTTATGAAGGAAAAAAAGAAAGATGATAAATATTATCACGTGATTTGAATCATTTGATAACAAAAAAGCACAATTAAACTAAGGGCGTGGTGATGTCTATTGTGGTGCGAACAATTTATATATATATTTTCTCTTCTCTTCGTATAACATCAAATGAATTTCACATATTTTTATATGTGTGTAGGAGATAATTTATCTCCTACAATATAATAAACATCAAACCCTTAAACTAAACTAATATTTATGAAGATAACCACCATAAATATATAACAATCACGTAGCTTTTGAGAACAACAGGCTCAAACAAACACAATTTGAAACTTATATATAATAAAAATCGTTGGATTTAATCTTTTTTCTTTCTAAATGGCTTAAAGGGGATCTACACACAGGCAAGATACAGTTATTTTGAGAATGCTTAAATTATGTAGCATAAGATAATCTATTCTTTATAGAGAGTGCCACAGGGGAAACTTGGCGTAAAAATCCACATCGAACAATGGTGCAAGTTTCATATTTTGCTTGAAATTTCAATTTATATCTTACTGGGAACGCATAAGAAAATGACCAAGAATATCCTCTGCTTTCTTCCTAAAGGGTAAAAGGGGTAATTAGATCTAATAGTAATTAGCATTAAGAGTGTGCTTGGTTTGTTGAGTAGGTTGAAATCACTTTACAATAGTTGGTATACATAAAAACACAGAAAATGGAAAATAAAATGTATTTTATTTTCATTAAGCCACTACACTAATTTTCTCCTTAGTACTTTGCACCTACTCAACCAAACACAACCTAGGTTATGAAAACGGAACCAAGCTCCTTCAAAGCTCCACAAGGAGGCAACGATGAAAGAAAAATATTACGTAGCCATGATAAAGATGCAACCAAATGAATTCTTCACTTTCTAATGATTTTGCAAATATTCTTGAAACCAGGACATATACACATTGATTCAGATTTCCCAATGTGAAACTTATACAAACATATTTAAGACACTAGCATATATAATTAGCAAGAAAGTAATAACTTGAGGCCAAAGAGAAGGTCGAAGCTTACTCGGGAGATGTTTTTTATTTGTATTCACTAGCTACCTGTCCAGGAGAAAAATTTCAATACAACAGAAGTATCTCCACATTTAAAAAGATATATTTTTTGGAAGAAAATAAAGGAAAATGTTAGCTTTGTCAATGTAGATGAGGCCAAAGAGAAATCTCGAAGCTTCTCGGGAGATGTTTTCCGTATTATTTTTTTCCTAGCTACCTGTAGGAGAAAAATTTCAATACAACAGAAGTTTCTCTCTACAACATAAAATAACTTTTAGTTTAATTAAAAATAAAATCCTAAAAAAAATGAAAAAAAAGAATTTTTTTTTTTTTTCTCTTTTTAGTATAAAAGAGCACCAAGTTCGATGCTCTCCATGAATTGAAGTTTTTCTCCCTGTCGTGACGATAAGTCAGCACCAAAAAAACGGTAGATTCCATATAATATTTGTGTCATTGATTCAGTGTTCCCATCAAATAAAACATCATATCATACGAGGGCGAGTGTGCTTTTGCCACAGTAAGGGCTTGGTTGTGTCGTCTTTTCTTGAGAAGACAGTGATCCCCTGGTTTTCTACATAAAAAATCTTGGTATCATTTATTTTTCGATCTTATATTGCATAAAATATAATCTATTTCCTACACACAAATTTAAGATAGATCCCATTTTATTTTTTTTCTCTATTCCCCTAAAAATGAACCCACCTATACCAATGTGTAGAAGATAACTTTTATCTTCCATTACGTAAGAAAACTATTACCCTTTATTTTTACTGAAGTCTTTATTTGATTTCTGAGTCATTTATTTCAATTTGTACGAGGACCCCTCTCACTCTCAGAACACACTAGATTCCTCGAATTCTGAAACCTAAACATAGTTTATGTGTGATCCATCTTCAAGGAAAACAATGCATCTTAATCGTGGGCCTATGTTACTTTGCGATGTTTAAATTTGCTAGAAACTTTGATTCATAAGGGAAAAATTGTACTTGCCAAGTGCTCACACTTAATAGTAATTCTCAGGACGGTTAGTTTTAGAGGTGTGTAAAATAATTAAAAAACTGAACCATGATCAAACCGTCCTTAAAATAACCGATTTTTAAAAATAAGTTCATGAACCGAACCGATTTTTAAGGAATCAGTTCATGAACCGAATCGATTTTTAGAACCAGTATAAGAACCGAACCGTTTTAAAACCGAATCAAATTGATTTTTATAATTTTATTTTTTAAAATTTTTAATTTTCTTTTCTTTTCTTTTAAAAATAAGGTCGACCCGAACCAGTTCCGAATCAAATCGTTTCCAACCAAACCGAACTACTTTCGAATCAAACCAGTTTTGAACTAAACCACTTTCGAACCGAATCAAACCATTTTTGAACCGAACCATTTAAACCAATTCGATTCGATTTTTCAAAAAATTTGATTTAGTTCGATGCATGCACATCATCCCTAGTTAGCTTGCTTCACAATGTGAGGCGTTTCAATTTTTCATTGATTAATTGCAAAGTATACTAAAGATAAAGAAACGTATCTAGCAAAAAACAAAAAACAGATAAAGAAATCTCGTAAGCACAAACATCCCATACATAACACGCAATGATAACCTCCTTTAAAGATACATACCACCCATTTTTTGCAACTTTTTATTTATTTATTTGAATAATCTAGTCCATCATCGCAGACCCAAATCATCAAAAATTTCTTCGTCGTGCCAGCAATAAACCTCCCAATTCTTGACAATTCTCTCAATCACCTAAGCTCTCCAACTAAAATTCGAAATAGGAAAACGTCATTAATGAAATATGCTGAACGATCAAGCCTGAGTTAGGGTAATATAAGCCCAAACGAAAATTAAAGCACCATTCTAATTTTGAATAAAATTATATTTTAATCCATTAAAATATACATTAAATTAATTTAGTCCCGTACGTAATCATTTATTCAAATCCTCTATTTTTTATTCCCTCCATCAAATATAATTCACACATCATTCACCACTATTTACATGAAATACAAAAGATAGAACAGAACAAAAAGTCCACTTATCCCAATTAATATCCACCAAAACAATTTTAGCTAAGTTGATTTTCAAACCACAAACAACCTCAGATTTGGCGTAAGCAGAGAAATTTCGCAAAATTATCACTTAAAAAGAATAGCAAAAATGATTTCCGCGATTTGCCATTTTGGACTTTCGGTCGTAGTTGTGCTTTGCAGTAGCAGACACAACAATGAGAATTGTAGGAAAATTGCCATCGGGCCAGTAAGGAAACCCTACCAAAGAATGCACACAAGCATTGTATGCCAACAGTTATCACCCTCTGAAATAAAAAAAAAAATACTGCAAGCCAAACTTCAAAGGTAGGCCATTGCCCCTCCTGTAAGTTGTACTTTTGAATCAATAATCAGATATCATTTGATAGCTTTGTGCTAGATATTTTGAAGTTGAAAAAGCTACAACATTTATACAGAATTTTGTAAGTATCAACCACGAACAAAACTCTGCAATTCAGATACATCGATTATTATGCAAATCAAATGTAGTTATGTACTTAACATTTCAATCTTCACATACAGCAAGGCATGCAGCAGCGGCAGTGATTAGATGCCATATTCTCCTACCAAAAATAAATAAGAGAAAAAGTGACAAAATTCAGAACAATTCCCAGCAGTTAATGCGCTCAACAAATATTAGCTATTGCTTCTTCTCTTCTGCTTTCCTTGGCTGAAAGAAGGGGCACATAAAACACACAAAGATCAATTAAAAGTTAAAAGTGTTATAGACCATATCCAGTTATCCACAAACAGAAGGTGTGCTACTGAAACAGAAATCGTAAAACCATGCAGATACATTGAAGTTGTACAAGCATAAGTAAAACCACATAAAGACATATCACTCCCAATTACTATTTATGAATCTGCAAAACAATTCACCTATAGCATGATAACAAATTAAGTCCATTGTATCACCCACAAAAACTACCACTCATTGCCTTATAGGAAAACTCAGGATTTCACCAAAACTAAAAAGAGAAAAAATCAATGAACCCAAAGAACAATATTGTGAAAACCTCAACCTATCTTAAAATTATCACTTCTCTTCCATCTGATACAAAAAGATAGACATGAAATGCTTTCAAAGTACACAATGTATACACTGACTGGGAAAAATGAAAATCACAATACTTGCTGCTCCTAAGAATGCAGATATCATGCTTACTAAGATTAAATGCCACATCTGCTATTCAAATTTGATTCCTTCAATGTTAATGATGCCTTCATAGCAATAAAGGGAATTCAATATGTATAATTAAAAACAACGAAATAGATAAAAAAAAAAAGGAAAAAGAAAACGCACTTTGGTACCGGGTGCAGGCTGAGACAGCTCCTCCTTGGGGATGATAACAGGCCAGGGTTCCCCTGCTTCTCGGAACATTTGTTCGGTCTCGAGAAGCTGACCCTTTTCGAGAATCATGTTCCTTATGTTCTGGGCAGGTGTCAATGTTGCATCGAACATTTCTTCAACTCCATTCACGAATGTCACCGTTATCTGCGGCGGGTGGTCGACGATTCCACGCTTCACCTCCACTTCACACGCAGGGTTTGATTCTTTCGCCTTTCGTGAGTTGCATTGTGCCAGAAACTCCATACACGATGCTGTTCGCGGGTCCAAGGCATTGTACTCGATCCTCACTCTTGATAGGAACTTCAACATTTTCACGATCTCTCTGTCTGACTCTCTCACGGAAGGGGTTAAGTTTGGGTAATCGGAGAAACCGAGACAGATAAACCCAGAAAGCTTAATCAAGATGATGAAGAAATCAGACGGCGAACAAGTTTATCGGAATAATGGGTTTAGGGTTTCGTTTTCTGAAAATTGGGGGAAATAATCTCCGTCGTTAGATAACAAAAATTCTTTGTACCAAAAAAAAAAAAATAAAAAAAAAAATTACCAAGACATAACATTATTTTTTGTCACAAGAGAAATAATAAACCTTTATTTTTTGAAGAAAAAAAAATCTAATACTATTTTAGATAATTTTGTTTAATATTTACTAAAATGATTTCATTTTGGGTTGAAAAGTTAAAAAATTAGAAAGATAAAAATTATTATAAACCTAAAACAAATTAAAATATAAATACATAATGATTTCCGTTCTAAAATGACATCATCTTGGTGAACATTAGACAAAATTGTTTAGAATAACTTCAGAAAAAATAAACCCTTATTTTTCATCCTAAACCTCAAAATGATGTTATTTTAGAGTTTTAGGAATAACTTTATTTCTTATAATAGAAGAAATATTTTTTCCTATAAACAATCTTTGGGGCTGTTTGGTATAGAGATAAATTTTAGATTCCCAATAAACTCACATTGGGAATCCTAGTTACCACGTTTGATAATAAGAAGAGGAGAGATATTCTTACTATCAAAATATTCCACTATTAACTTACTGCCTATCTAATCACCATTGGATCAACATTTTCTCTCTCTTCAAAAACTTTTTAGAATTCTCTCTCTTTGATCCAATGGTGATTAGCTTGGTAGTAAGTTGGTAGTGAAATATTTTGATAGTTAAGATATCTCCTTTGATAAGAAATCCATGTAATAAATCACGAGGTGAGTGATATTATCTAATTTCTACTTGGTGGGAAAATTTTACATATTTTATCGGACACTTTCTTATTAAAGACCTTGATATCCTGCTTCACAAAATTGTGAGTTCCTATTTTCCCTTCCACAACGCCTTTATTTGCTTCCTCTATGCTTCACGCCGTTTCACTCTGGTGACCCCAACTCCACCATCATCTGATTCTGACGTTGAATCAACAGCCACAATGTTTGTTTCACGTTGTTTTCCTTTCATGTTCGCTTGGCTCCGGTGATTTCTCTTGCCTTTGTGGCATATCAGATTTTTTAAAAAAAATTCATCAAATATTAATTTTGTAAAGGAAAATCTTCACAAAAAAAGCCTATGAGTTTTCTCAATTATCATGTATCCCTCACAATTTTTTTGAATTATTTACATTTTTATTTAATTTTTTTATTACTTATCCCAAGTTTCTTTATCACAAGGGATAAGTGATAAAAAAAAAATTAAATCAGAGGATAAATGATTCAAAATTTTGGGGAGAGGGTAAATGATTAGGAGGAAAGTTATAGTTTTTTTTTTTTTTTGAAGTTTTCCCTTTTGTAAAATCAGCTACATTCTCAATCAAACAAACATAGAATCAGGAAACTTGAATCAACATTCTTGTGAATATTTTGGGCTTTTAAATAACTTTTTGATAATATTCATAAGAAATTCACCTTTTCAACATATTTTCAAGAATTGTGATTCCTATAAATAAATTTTTTTTCCTCTACCAAATGCCCACTCTACAAGTGGCTGACGTTTGAAAGTTTGGGTTCATTTTTGTCAAAAACTAGTTACTATCCCGCATGCTTTTTTTATTAAAAGATTAATATGTATTTAAGGTAACTAATATAAATTATAGTAATTGTTTACTCAATAGTGTTTATGTGATATCTAATTTTATTTTAAATTACCAATATTTTCTTTAAAAATAAGATTTTCTCTTTTTTTTTTTTGATAAACAAGATTTTCTCTATTTTATTATGTAGGAGGTGAATTATTCTCAATATTTCAAAATATTCATCATTAAATTTTAAAAAAAGAGAGTAAGAAAATCAATGAATAATCTCAATTATAAGAAAAATAATAATTATATTTAATTCAATTATCATCTATTAAAGTACTTAATTATCTTATCATTTCATTGTAGACAGGACAAGTTAAAAGACAGGATCCACAAACACAAAGTGGAATCGGCAAGTTAAAAGAACTAGTCCAAGGAAATACTAATATAAAAATAAAAAATTCGCTAGATCCCAGATTGACGTGTTCATACATTTTTTTCAGGGCGCTCGGAGCCAGGTTCACCCAAACGACAAAGCGAGGGTTTAGCAAAGAAAAACAAGATAAACTAAATCCATGGAAACTAGAGCAAAATTTACAGAGAAATTTGTTTCTCTGCCAAGGTGTTAAAAACAAGAATCATTTGGTTAATGTGCTTTCTTTATGTGCTGTAGTGTTTAGTAGAAAATGTAGCAAAGGTTAATAAAAAAGAGGAGGATATTTTGACTACCAAAATTTTTCACTATTAACTTACTACCAATCCAATCATCATTGGATCAAAGAGAGAGAATGCTAAAAAAATTATGAAAAGAGAGAAAATGTTGATCCAATAATAATTAGATAGATAATAAATTGATAGTGAAAAAATTTAGTAATAAGAATATCCTCCTCTAATAAAAATCGTAAGTTGTGCTTTCGTGACATTTGTTGATTGGTGTAACTTCTTGCCTCAAAATGACTATATCATTTCAAGGATCCAAATACTTTAGCACCCGCAATGAGCAAAAATTGAACGTTTTTCTTTCCATTATTGCCAATATTAACATCAAAACATATTGAAATGTACAAAAATCCAAAGTATATCGTCACAGTATATAAAAAGAAAATCAATACATCATCAAGCTTATGGAACCTGCAATTAGTTGTAAAATCAAGGCTCATTCTGAATTACAATCATGAATGAAGATAGATCATGAAAAACAGAAATTTTTGCAGATTTCAATCAAAGAAAGAAAATGAAGTGGAGCCTTCCATTCAAAAATGATAAATGTAAGATTAAAAACTAGTAAATTAGGCTCACAAATCACTTATAAAATGCTAACTTGACCATATCAAGAAGTATGCCATGACCCCACTTTCAGTCCGCCTCATCAAAATGTATGGCAACCAACACCACCAGCCAATTGAAAGTTCAATTAACTGCTAATCTCATTATCCATTTTCATTCTCTTTGAACTTTGTAACCCTGTCACAGAACTACCTCTTGGCTGGAATGATGCATCATGCTGGTATGCACAGTTAGCTCCATTCCGACATCCTCTAGAACTGTTAAAGAAGATACATGGCTTCATTATCTTTGGTTTTGACACCTTTGTTCTACGATGGTATGCTGTTTCATAGTTTGTTATTGGCTGCTGGGTCGTATGATTACTGGAGTATGCAAGTGTTTCTTGTTTATCTCCTCCATGTTGTTGAATTAAGCTCTTATAGTAGTTAGCATCCTTTTTTGAAGGGACCTCGACGGGAGAAGAAACAATAACTGAACTCACTGCAGGCCTAGGAAGCCATTGGGTAGAAACAGGTCCCACCTGACCTACAGTTGGGGGAGTATAGGAAGAAGTAGCTGAAAAAGCAACTGATGAAGGTGTAGTGGTTTCACCTTGATTAATAGGAATAGGAGGATGTGAAAAAGCCACCGAAGATGAAATTGACCCCACATTATGTACATATTGTGAATTGTTAGTAACTCCATAATCTCTAACCAACTTCTCAATCACTTCTGGATTGTTGAGAATATTATTAAGTAATTCATGGTCAATCAAATTTCCATGTTCATTGCTCTTCACTATGTTAGTTAAAGCAACAGATGCAGCAGCTACATCAGATACTAGACCACGAGCTAAATGCATATTTGTAGCAGAATTTGAACCCTTCAATATGCCAGGGGTTAATTCAAGAGACTGTGAAACATCTAAGGAATCAGATGATGCATCTGCTGCCGCATCTTCATCTTCAATAGGCGTAATTGGTATCAAAGCGGTTTGATCATCAATGAAATGGGAATCTTCAACATCCATTGAAACAGAGGGGCTACATGCAAGAAAAAAATAAAAATATCTGTTAGATCACAAAACATGAAATTTATTGCACAGGGCAAGAGAAGATTCATACTTTGGAGGAATGGAAGATACGCGAGGATAAATAGCTTCAAGAACTCTCATCTCCCTCTTATGTTGATCCTCCACCTCTTTGCTTTCTTCCCCAGCCACCACTTGCCATGTGAGATTTAGCACAATCTGGGAGAATTATAAAACTAAGCATTATATTGAAGTCAAACTCATGCATTTTACCTTCGTTTTGCTCTTATTTTCTTTCACCCATTTTCCAACATCGATAATAGTGAAAACTACTAACGAAACTGTTTAACATAGAATTAAGAAACAAAACTACCTTTGGCGGATTAATCCACTTAATAACAGGTATTTGGGACAGTGTAATCTCGAACTGACTGGAAGCATGAGTTCCCTCAAAGCCAGGAGGCAGAATGTCATCAGAACCTGCTCCGCCTGGATGCAACAGCAACGATGTCTTCGCTTGAAGGTGATCTTGAGAATTTATACCCACTTGTGAAGGAGATTCCTCTGATAAGAATAACTTAACCTGTTTAATAAAAGAGTATTAGTCTTTTCCCAGTTAGCTCTCTTCTATCATTTATTCATAACCAATATTTAAGCAGCATTTTCTAAAATGATTAATTATTGATTCTGTCTACTCATTACAACATCAAGTACATGAATGGAGATAACATGCATTCGCAGAATAGAGAAAACCATCTTGTCCCTAAAGGGGCTATATAGTCAAATGACACAAGCTTATTGTGTACAAACCACAAATACATGGAAAAAAGACAAATACCACTCATAAAATATGATACTGGTGCACAAAATGAATTCACATCCTCGACTGTACCATCATGATAACTTTCAATTGTCACATTAGAAAGAAAAATTAATATTATTCAATACCATATTTAACAAATTCAAGAAGAATGTGAACTGTTGTCATTAGAACACAACACAACAAGACTTGGCTAAAATAATTTTAGCACATTCTGATCAAACATAGAAACAAAGGCATTCAGAGTGATTGTATCCATATCAAAAGCCCTTGCTCAATCAAATTTGTAGGGGCCATTAGAATAAAGAACTTAAAGGTTCTAAATTTGCCATCCGTAAGTTTCATCTAATAGATACCTAAAAGGCCAGGAACCAATATCTTCTGTTCCTCAATATTTTTTGAGATTTTCACAGCCTGGTGTAGGACTCAGAAAAACTACATCCAGAACCTCCCCTACCTAGATAGGAACAGTATTTAATAACAACAAAGATTACAAACTTGACCAGCTACTACACAAGATATTGATTCCTCTCATTGAAACTGGAAATATCATGAAATATTTGCCCACAAGTGAGTCTGGTCTTCTTTCAATGACTCTGCACAGAAACTTGGTGTAACCCCAAGTTAAGATCCTTGTTGAGAAGTTAAAACAGATTCTTAAATCCAAATTGCAAGCTGTTTCAAAATGTCTCTGATCGGTCCTGCCACCTCCACCTCGTTATCCCAATGTCATACCTCAAAGACCCCATACAACTTATATTCAATTACACTCTGAAAGGTGATGTCTGAGTTAATAGGCTGGTCAACCAAGAATTTTTGCCACCTTTTCCTCCTATACTTCTGCATGCACCAGCGGTACATCTCCAGAAAATATAACTATGACTTGGCCCTCCCATGTTGGAAGTGGCTGAGGTCTTGAAATTAGTCTCCTTTCAAACAGAAAAGAAGAAAATTTTAGAGTTAAAGACAACAAAGACTTCTTAGTTGCAGAACTCTACCGATTCAGCTTCGACCAAAAAACATCCCTTAGTAATAGCAATGAAAAACAAAAGGTCAACTTATTTTTAACCTTTCACATACTCAAGGACACACATGCAACCACATTAAAATTGGTATGACATATGAGCAACAAAATTCATTCAACCAGAACAAGGAAAGTAAGTGAAAACTACAGACATTAGGGATATGAAGAAGATTAGTGTTTTTCTTTTTTTTTTAAGAGAAAAGAACAGCAGCTCCAAAAATTCTTAAAAAGAGGGGAAAAGTGCAACTGAAGTTGGACAGGGCAATGCATGACTTCGAAATTGATGTTATTTTTTAATAAAAAAAAATTGCGAATAAGAAAATCATAGTCAACTATTTGAACAACAAAAGTCAGATGAGGCAATTAATCCATATATACAGTCTCATAAGCAGATTACTTAACTGTTGGCAACTTCCAAAATAGGAAAATATATGCTAGAATAATAAGAAGCATGTAGGCCAGGGAACTGACAGATTGAGGAGGCTTTCTTTTAGTCAGTTTAGAGCAGAGGGCCAGGGAATTCTTTCTCGGGATTTAGGGGGACAGGGAGCATTCTCAATAATATTTTGGTTCTTTCTCTTTAAAAAAAAAAAAGAGCCTCCTCAATCCATCAATTCCCTCCTTTATATAGTGTCCTGACTAAATCACTAACTGTAACTAAATTTTACAATTCAGTTACAAGTCAATTGGGATAGTCCCAACTACTAACAGGCC
The DNA here is from genome assembly GCA_032173675.1 of Gastrolobium villosum. Classification (NCBI taxonomy): domain Eukaryota; kingdom Viridiplantae; phylum Streptophyta; class Magnoliopsida; order Fabales; family Fabaceae; genus Gastrolobium; species Gastrolobium villosum. The sequence goes on from JAVKPL010016148.1 coordinate 86,363, forward strand.
ACATGCTTCTAATTTCTTCTAAGATATATTTTCCTAATTAGGGGGTTGCTAACATTAATAACCACAAGCACACATTTGAAGAAATAACAAATACAGTCACTGATGGCCCTTTTTTCACTAATGTCCAATCACAAAAGGCTAACATATGACTCTAACAAATTTCAAAGTAACTTTCTCAAATGAAAACTTGAGATAAGTTTAGAATGAGCATTAAGACCTATTCAGAAAATAAGCCACTAAAGGGTGACAAAAGCAATCTAATACCCACATGTCTGCATGCAAAAGGCTTTCAGACTAAAGCTAACATTAATTTCAATGATTACTGGAAATATAATCTGCAAGATCAGTAGCACATACCATTAGAACATTCATTCAAATTTCAAACAATGAAAACAATTCAGATCTAATCCATTAAAGGAAAATTCTCCTTTTTCTGGAGCCACCCAAAACATGTGGAAAGAAGAAAGGCACAATTAGAATGCATAGGATAATAGCAACATCTTGAAAAAGAACGATTCTGACATTAGAACAAACACTGCTAAACATCCATATCGATGCAGGCTACAAGATTGCAATTTCCAGCCATGGTCAAAGAGGGACTTGCCATTTTTTCATATCAACAATTCTGAATAAAAGCTAAGGCACATTGTCGGAATCAACATTTTTGTGTTGGTTCATGACCTTACTAGAAATTAAAACGCAATCACCAAGTATTAAAAAGCCTGACAACAGCCCATGACAGGAGTTTCAAATGCCGGAAGGAAATTATCACGCAATGCACTATTCCCAAATAAATCTTTATATTTTGGACCACCGCCTGACTTTTTTTCTTGTGTTTTTCCATCATTCAAAGCCTATTTTATAAGCATCTTAATTTAGAGCCAGTTAACAGTTTGATATTTTAGAATTTTCAAAACAAGTAAGCAAGTCTCCGATAGTTTATAAGATCAATTAAGGCCATTCCGTCCCTTGTCAAGACTAAACTCCAACTGGACTAACTCGTGAATAGATCATCTCAATGTCTCATTTAACATAACCAGGTGATGTGAAATGATCTTAATTATTCATAAACAAATTAGCAGTTATCCTTTGTACTAATGTTCTTTCTCTTTATCTTCTCTCATCACATTTAATTTGTCACAAACCATCAGTGACTGAGATAAGAGAGAGAAAGAACATAGAATGAAGAAAATGATAACCAATCATTTGTCCGATCGTTTCACATGTCCTGCTTAAGTTAAACTAGACATGAGAGCATCCACTCCAATACTAACAATGGTTTTGAAATAAGAACTTTCTCGAAGGTAATAACCTCAATTCAAAGCCAAAGCCAAAAAAAAAACAAAAAAAAACTGATCAGATTGTAATCGGTGGTATTCAATAAAAAAATTGACCAAGAAAATGAAGGAGTATCAAATAAGACAAGGTACTCAAAATTACAGACAGATATAGCAAAGAGGGCTTAATAGAAGACAGAATACAAAATGATTAGGGTTCAGAAGATAAACTTTGATTTGGATGTTGATCATATGAATGAATTGATCGATTTGGTTTTCGGAACAGAAACATAATTTTTACCTGACAAAGATCTAAATCGGAAGCCCATGAAACTCTTTTGGATTTTTGTGATCCACGCATATTTAGAAAATCAATAGATTATCGTCTTCAGTATGTTGTTGTGTGTCTAGAAAAAAGATTGAAGAGTGTCGGAAGAGAGAGTAAACCCTAGTCAGACACCTATTTATAAGTTTAATTACACACACCACACCGTCTCGCACACGCTCACGCACACCCCTATCTATCTATCTCAGTTCTTCGCTGTTCACATGCTTAGAATCCAATTACACTATGATGTTTCCCTGGTTGTCCTTTTATCAGGGTTTTCATCTTAGAGCTCCCGAGCCGAAATTATCACCATTCATAAGGAAATTCTGAAAATTGACAACTTGCAAAATTCGAATACCAAGCCAAAATTATCACCACTCACTTTTTTTTTTAATTTATATATTATAATGTTGCTTCTTTAAAAAAGTTTGGAATTTTTTTTTTATAATGTGGTGACACATTTTTATTTATTGATATGGAAAAGTTATACTTAGTACTACTTGTTATTACTGAATTTTAACCGTTGATTTCCGTCAATCTAACAGTTATAATTTATTGTTAATTAATAATATGATCCCATAGATTACGATCGTTAGATTAACGGAAATCAACAGTTAAGATTTGATAGTAATAAATAGTAAAAGAGTTAGGTAGTAAATATAATTTTTCACTTATTCATAATACATATAAATTAGGGGGGAGGGGATTAGTGAGTGGCTATATTTTTGGCTTATATTCCAATTTGCAAGTTGTCAATTTTTAGATTTTCCGTATGAATAACGATAATTTGGCCTCCACAATAGTTTCAATTTACCAAACATTAATATATTTTTTATAAAAAAAACACATTAAATTTATCAAAATTTCTTATTCTTGTCGGTCAAAATCCCCGATTCTTATTTGTCTGGCCAAAAATTATTTATCTAACATGATTTTTTCAGAATCCTTATAAATAAAAAATTGTTAAATTTATTGTAAATCATAATATCTGATAATTAAAATGTTTTCTTTCCCTTTTACAGGAAAATTTCAAATATTTAATAATATTTAAGTTAATAATTGATATGCTATTGCATAATTGCTGAATGTTAAAATTACTCGTAAAAATTGTAATTATTACAAAAGGATTCTAAACTCATTTTGATGTGGTATCATACCATTATTATTGATAATAAATTTTAAAATTTTAAATTTATAAGGATTATAATTATGTCTGACAAATAACGATATTAATTATGCAAAATGGATATATTTAGAGCCTCGCATGACTACCATTATATTATAATGATAACTTCATTTTCAATGCAAGTGGTTACATAATTTATCACTTGATCCACTATGTTTTTAAATTTGTTTCTTAGACTCATTGTGATTATAAAAATACATCATTTAACTCCTTGTGATTTTAAAGCATCATGTGCATCCATTGTGAGTATAAAAATATCTCTCTTAGACCTCTTGTATTTTTTACATGCACAAGCACAACCACGCGTACACACACATTAGATGATATACATTTACATTGTGTGGTCTTATATTTTTATCGTAAAAATAAATTTTAGTCAAATATTATTTTATTTTATTTATTTATTTATTTTATTTGATATTGTTATAATATTTTAAAAAAATTAACTAATACATCTATAATTTATCTTAAATAATATTGTTAATTTTAAATATATATTTTTACATAACTAAAAAAATGTAAGATGATTTTTAAAATAATTTCAAAATAAATAAATTTAGATATTGTTTAAATTTTAATTGTTCATAATTAATTTTATTAAAAGTTTATTTGATAATATCATAATTATATAAAATAAAATTTGGAAGAAATAATTATTTATAAGACCTTTAGCGTCTAAGTGATATATTTTAGTTATCCTGATAGGTGTAAGTGAATGTTTGAAATCATAGGAGATTAAATAATAAATTTATGTAACCCCAAATGAATATGAATGATAAATTTGAAATCACAAAGGGTTAAGTGATACACCATTAAATAATAAGAGGTGAAAATAAAAATTTTCCTATATTATATAACACGATCTAATAAATTACACACGGAATTGCGTATTCGAGCATGGTTAGCGAAAGATTGGGAGATTCATTTTACTCATAGTTACAGAGAGTAATGGCTGTGCAGATTGGTTATCTAAATTCCCACTGGATCATCCAATGGAAAATAATTTATGTGTTTTCTCTTCTCCCCTCTGGTATTTGGTTACTCTATTTAACATACTTTTCTCATGTTTGTTCTTTTTGCAAAGTTAATTTAATTTAATTTTTGTGGGGCTGACTTTAACCTTTCATATTAAAAAAAAAAAATTAATAAGTTTGAAATTTGCATTCCAATATATTTTGTTGGAAGATGATATCAAGACAATCATTAAATAATTTTTCATTATACAAATTCAATTGAGTTTATGTATTAATCAAAATTATAGAAATTAATGAAATACGTTGGATGAAGGTTCAACCCTATATTGTGAAATGTGAACATATGTAGCATATCTCATCAACCATTAGATCATGTCCGTTAGGATGAAACAACATGTCCGTTCGGATGAAACAACATGTCCGTTCGGATGAATCCGTTCGGACACTACGGATGAAACGACACATCCGTTCGTCATTGATGATTATATTTGTCTACATAATATATATATATATATATATATATATATATATATATATATATATATATATTCCAACAATATTTTCAATATCTGATTGGATTATCATACTCCTTACTTTTTATTCCACGATTATCTCATTGACCATCTCTTTGTTTTATCTAAGATCTATGTAATAATCATTGAATCTCTTCTATAATCATCTCTTTGATATTGCCTATTATTCTGGATATTTATCCAGCTTAGGGCCACTAATTTTTGGGTCTAATAACTAAAAAAATAATAATAATCCTAAATCTCTCCGGAAGTAGTTGATTGTCACTGCATATGAGAGAGGTCTTCACCTCACTCATTTTATATCTATGGTTAATATTGACTTTAAGTGTCAGAGTTTCACCAAAACACAAAAGCAATATCTTATCACCACCACCAAACAACTTCATAGAAGCTTAAATATAACCACATTTTATGACCAATTACACACGTGAGTTAGCCTGGAATCTTAACAACTTCATAGAAGCTCAAACACAACCACATTTTATGACCAACTACACTGTCTACACACATCTGTTAGCCTGGAATCTTTGTCACAAACTTGGCAATGGAATATTTTCTCTTTCCACAAAGATTATTCCGTGCTAAGCCTTTTACTTCACACTCTCCTGTCTCCACTCATATTGATTTTAACCCTTTTACTGACCAAGATATTAACCCTTATAGCAAGATAGTTAAAAATGATATTTTATACAAAAGGGTGATAAAAAATATGAAACGTAAAAGGGTAAAGTATGTATTATTTTAAAGGATGTAAAGTTGTGTCATTTTAAGAGAAAAAAAGATATAAATAAAGGAGGAGAGAGAGTTAACAAAAAAAAAATAAAGGTATGAATCTCACCTCTTTGTGAGAGTGAAAGGATATAAGTTGTGTCATTTAAAAGGATAAACATTTTTCCCAAGGTAAAATTATAATATAAAAAAAATCTTAAAAACATAAAAACTCTTAAAACATTGTTAAAATTGTCTTGATAAAAAAACCTTAAAAGTATAAAATAGCAACGATAAATCAATATTTTTAACTACTATGCTCTTGACCTTGCACCAGCTTACTATAATTTAATTATGGAAAAAATTACTCTTATATTACATGTGATAACTTTCTCTCCTACACATCCTTCGATAAATATGCCACCATTTTCTTTTCTTTTCTTTTAATTTGTCAAATGATAATGCCCACAAATTTATCTATATGACATGAGATAACTTATTTCCTTTAACATGAGATTAATAAAACTCTTTAATTATAGTGAGTCTAAATAATCCATGAAAAAATTTCATTAACAATTAATTAAAATTTAAAATATTAATAATTTTTTTATAAAAAAAAAAACAGAATAAGAATTTTAAAAATATTTATATTTTATATTTTTTCAAAATAGCGCAGTGGTCAAATTAAAAATATTGAGCTTATTACAATAAAGCGAGGCAATGACTATTAAAAAATCTGTAGTTTTCTCAATCAAGCAAAATATCTATAACAAACATTAAGATATCTCATATGCAACTCTGAAAATTACATATCGCGCCCCCACTGGGTATGACACAATAATAAAAATGACGAGCAATAATGTACATATAAGCCTCACTCACTTTCACATATTTATGTATGTTCCCATACGAACTCTACCGTCACACGTCACAACCAAACGTGGCACCATCAACTTTGGAGAAGCAGAGAGGGGAGGCAAAGAATACAAAGAGTCAAGAAATTTAAAAAAATAAAATAAAAAAATGAAATCAGAAATTCTAAATTGCCACTCCACGGCTGATCATCAAATAATGTAGAAGCATGTCAGCATCCTTCAGTTGTCAATTCACCTCACCCATTTTCTCTCTGAAAGAAGCATAAGGTCAAGTGGTAAGTAATACAACACATAAAGCAGAACCATTTTTTTCTTTTCTCATTACTATTTACAAAGTGTAGGTTTTCCTCTAGAAAGTGTGGACATGCATGTATGTGCACCAATGATTTGAGCTGAAAATCAACAACCCACACCATTCTAATTTTATACAACAAGGAGGAGAGACAGGGAAAGTGCAACTATACATTAAAAAAAAAAATATCTTGATGGTAGAGGAGCATTGATGTATTGACAAGGATGCTGACCTAAGAACAAAGTTAAGCAGCAAGTTCGAAAATATTAATGCTCAAAGTGCAACTATACATTAAAAAAAAAAATATCTTGATGGTAGAGGAGCATTTTTTCATTAACAAGGATTATGCTTAAGAACAAAGTCCCGAAAACAAGCTGTTCAAAAAAAAAGGTCAATTCACATTAAGGACCAAAACTTACGCATAAAAAATCAGTACAGAGAAAGTTTCCAACATTTTTTCATTAACATGGAAATTATGCTTAAGATCAGCCTACTCATGCCTCCCTTGCCATCCACTTGAACCCCTATTAATTGGTATTTCAAACATTATTTTTTACCTTGTATGATGATCATAAGATGATATTTTTAAAGAAATTGCAGAAAATAAGTGGAGACAAGCTCCTTACAAAGATAAATTGCAGAAAAATAAACCAAGAAATTCCCCCCAAAAACAAGCTGTTCTAGAGGTTTCCCATTTCCCCAAAAAAGGTCATTCACATTATAGTTATACTAATTCTAAAATACTAATGGGCTTGATTTATTATAGGCCCATCAATACATCTCACCAATCAGAACATTATTTGTAAATTCTCTCTTTTCTGCCACATTTTTTCTCTCTTCTCTGATGTGTAATGCTCTCATTTGTGGGCTTGATCAATGGTGTCCTTAGCACCAAAGATTTATTCATAAATACAATGACATATCATCAGAATTCCAGACGTTATTTGTAAACATATCGTCAGAATTCTTGAGCAGCATACTGGCTTGATCAATGGTGTCCTTCCCGGCTCAACCAGCCCCATAAAAAAACAGTTTACATTACTGGCATGACAAACAATGACAATAATGCAGACAGACTATAGACAACCAAAACAAGGACTTTGCAATTAGTCCTAATTTTACTACCAAGTACCAACAACCCTTACAAATACACACACAAAAGAACTTAATTCATAGAAAACACTATAAAATGAACGCAAAAATTGTCAAAGGCAAAACTGATACTTTTTTCAGACCATGGCTCACAAGAGAGTTAATGTTAGAAAATAAAAAAAATTAATCAAACTCCATCACACATAAGACTTCCAAATCGTAGCAAAGAAGATTCCTTATACTTCAGAATTACCTTGAGGAGAATGTACACTGTTTCCCTTAGCATTCTGCTGCGCCTGAGAAATTGAATGTTGGATGCGTGGAGAAACCTGCCTACCAGTGGCACCGGGTAAGGAGTGTCTCTTCTTTACTTGGATGTCTCGTTCATGCACATCTGGAATTGATTTTGGAGAGTTATTTGCATTGATCTTGGCCCTAGCAGATTCTGTAGCTTGCATGAAACGGGGAAGAGAATTATTGTTACTACTATCATCTCTAGTTTCTTGATCAATGTGATCAGGCTTTACTGAGCCAAATGAATTGCGCCTCTTCCCACTCCGCTGACCTTTAGGCAGTTGCTCCCTACTGCCTCTTGAGCCTGAATCGTGATTTGTATTAGCAGGTGATTTACTACCCACTGATAGGGCACCACGTTTACCGCGGGATCCCGTCTTGTTGATTTTGCTGTCTTTAGGTTTTGTAGATACCTGACTTGAAGGTGTTCCTTGTGATTCAGGGACAGTTATATGGCTTCTGGGAGAAGCTTCTGGAGATGATCTTAAATCTTGCAGAACAGCCTCTGCCTGCTCTCTATGTTGGTCAGATGCATTTTTCTCAGTCTCAATAACAGGTTCTTCAGAGTTCACAGCTACCACTGAGTGAATCATATTTCCACTGATCTCATCAACAATCTCAGACTGATCCAAAACAGAGGCAGACGGGTCAGAGGCTGGAATGGCACATGGAACATTGGCCTCACCGTTACGGATTATTGTGTTCTCAAGATTACCATTCCCTTCTACTAAATATTTGGCATCTCGCTCATTTTCCATTGCGCCAACCTCTGATATGTCAGGTGAATCAAGAGTAGAAGAAATAGAAAGTTCAGTACCACATTCAGAACCACCAACCTTGGAAAGATTGGGAGCAGGATTCTCACAGGATAACTCTTTTGATCTATATGCAGTATCTGTGCCGACAGAAGAGGTATCTCCATGTGATTCAACTGCTGCATCTTGATGGGACAAACTGCTTGTCCTACCTGAATTCTCCATTGAACTCAGTTCTTCAAATTTGGACTGTGCAGCAATAAATGCCGGATTACTGACCTTTCTTGATCCATTTACAGATTTCTTTCCTTCCGCCTCTAGTTGGTCTGAGGCAAATCTTTTCAAAGATCGTTTGCGCTGCTCACCATCAATTTCAGGCTTCTGATGAGAAGAATTAAGATCTGGTGGGGCACTTGCATCTGATGCTGCTTTGTCATTTTGGAAGGAATCAGTTTCTGCTGATGCTACTTTAGCATCAGATGCAATTGTCTTTTCAGGAGGAACCTGATCCAAGTCATCTTTTACAGTAGATGATGCGGAGCAGCTTGCTTGAAACTTGAAGTTATTAGCATCATAAGTAATCACCTTCTCATCATCCTCAGAAAGCAGAGGCGAATCCCCAACAGTGGGCTTTGAGTTAGTTGACTCGAGAAAAACTTCAGATGGAATACCTGTTTCAAATTGAAACACACAAGTGCTGTCTTTGCTTTCATCTGATTGCTCTGCCAGAGAACTAGTTTTCTTGTCCTCTGCAATATCTTTAGATGATACAGACATCCACCTCTCCAACCATTTCCAAGCAGAATCAGCTTTAGAAGGATCGCACTTGAAATGGATACGTTTGTTCTTTGGTGTTGATTCCAACAGCTTGAATGTACCAAAAAGTGGGGAGGTAATTTAGTGGGGGAAAAATAGAGGTTACATGATGTAAATGCAAAATGGGCAGCAAAAGCAATCTGTATTTACCATACCTGACGAGCAAAACTATTGCTAACCAGCTTCTCAATGGAAGTATGCCTCAGATTTGATTTGATCATGTGCTTTTCATTCCCCTAAACCAAGGTAAAAATAAATGACCACACTTAGAGCAGGGTTTCCAGTATATTAATTGGCCACGATACACGTCTTATAATGCTCTTCTCAATGAGTTTTTTTTATCTCAGGCAAGAGTCAATAAACAACAACTATTAAACAACAAAACAGAGATCCTAGTTTGAAGTAGTGGCAACGAATGCTCAATGTATTAGTTAGGAAGGGAGGAAAAAGGATCGGAGAGTGAGGAATAAAGTAATATTTCCAGACCTCAAGCAAAATTATCGGTTCTGTTCAACAAACATATTGAGTATCTACTGAGGTATTATCACCCACCCAAAAAGAAAAAAAGAAGGAAAATTCAACAGAGTAACTATTACGCAAGAACCGTTGAACTTATTACACAGTGAGCAAAGCATTTAGTAATCAGTAATTTTAAGCAACATTACCAAAGCTTCTGAGGAATCATTTTTGCCATCCTTGGAATTTAAATGATTTTCCGGACGCAACTGCTGAGCACGGCGAGCTCTTAAAAGGACCTGCATTTTCATGATGGCCTGAACACAACGCAGAGTTCCTATGGCTTGCCTCCGGACCAAGTGCCCACGAACAGCAGATTGCAGCTTCACTAAATTCTGAAGCAGTAGCAGTTCTCTCTGAGCCTGAAAGAAACAATAAGAAAACAAGATATACATAAAAAGTATGTTTCAGTTGTTCCTTCTAGCAAGGTTCTGATCAGAAAACCTCAAAAGGAAAACATACCAATAACCCTCTGATGGCAGCCTGGATGATGATAACAGCAGACTCTGGTGGACTGACATCCACCTTACTCTCAGTTTCAATGACATGTATTTCAGAAATTTGTGAGCTTTCAAAGGACGATAACTGGGGCTTCGCATCAGAGCAATTTGTTGTGTAAATCCTCTCGACAACATTAGGCTCAGGAAGTGGTTGAAAATTAAAACTAGTACATTCTGAAGTCTCCTTATTTGCAGAAGATGGAGCCTTTGCTATAACAGTATTGCTAAGCACACGGTTCCTTGCAGATTTCTTGCGGAAACTCCAGCCACATTTATCATTGGAATCATTTATCTGGAATAACATTTAAAAGGAAAAAAAAAATCATCTGTGAAAAACAAACTTGAAGCCATTCGTGAAATATAAACATGGTTGAAGCAAACATCCTATTCAAGACAATTTAAGAGCATTTACTGTAATTCCATCATGACTCAAATGTAGGAAGACATGAAGTAGAAGGATGAATTCATTCCTAGCTCCATTATGCACAGATGATTATTCCTATGTTTAGTACTAAAAGAGATTCAAAACGATGATGGTTACATTCCAGGTATTGATTTCTCACAGTAGAATCAACAATCCAAATTGAAGGGTGGGATTGATGATTCTAGGCAAGCTAGAATAAGTATAATTTTTGTTTTTTCCTCCAATTCATTTCTACACTGATTCTATGTCTCAAATGTAAGAATGAAATGGAATGCTGTTTCAATCCTAGCAGAACCATTTCATTCATAATGCAGCCAAACACTAACTCTTCCAATTTGCAAAAGTAAATTCTGCATACCAAACATGCTTTTACAATATTTCCAGCTTTTAATAATTTTACCATGGAATTATAAAGTGAAAACAAAAGGAAATTACACAGAATTTTTTCCACATGTCGCAAGAGATATCATTACAGAAGACTAGAGACAGATATAAAATGAACCCCCCCCCCCCCCCCCAAAAAAAAAAATACAAAAATTCTAAATGAATTATGTTTCCTTCGACGATCATATGATAGGCAAAGGCATTTCGATAAATCTTTCACTTATCTAATGAAATTTACTAGAGTCCAACGTGCCACTATTTGAGTTCACGTGGGCAAAATTTATCCAATGAAAAAGCAGTGCAACCTAATAGCATAGATCTGAAAATCTAGCAGATATATATTTACAACTTTATATTCACCAGACATGAAGTAAAAGCATGGTCCAACATTGTTCAACAAGCGTCAAATATCATAATCCTAAGGAAGTTCGAGGATCCCAGATTTAGAAATTAGTTAATGTTTATGAATTTACAGTCAAAACAGCAATTCATATTAGTCAGATTCGGGGTCATTTGTGAGCATGATAATTATCAATATCAATAGGGAGCGTGAACAGCTCCCCAACAGCCATTGTTATTCATGAAATTAAGGATCACGAGAACGAAAAATGGGAGAGGGGGGGAATGCAGTATACTTCTTTTGAAACTGAAACACGATGAGGAAAATTGCATTACATTCTAATTCTAAAGTTCAAGCTATCCAAAAAACAAGAACCAAATCCAACACGAACCTACTAATTCATAAATTAAGGAAGCAGAAGAAGCGCAAGTTCGTTAATTTTCTACAACAAGACAAATTACCTCGGATCACACATGCACACATACATCAAATGTTGTCAAAACATAGTATGAGTATTCTGAACTCAAGTTAACCTCTGAATCAGTGGGATACCTCACCTCAGATACTTGGTAATCATCCTTCTCCGCCGCATCACCGCCGCATGTGATTAGTTTGAAGCATGAGATAGATTTACCCATGGCTCTTCCCCTCTCTCTCTCTCTCTAGTCTCACACTTCACTCTCTTCCTCGGAAAGAAAAGAAACAAAACAAGACCACCTTTGCGGTTTACCGTATTGGAAATTGAAACAATGTTAAGTTTAAAACATACGGACCTCAACACGCTCCTTAAATCCACCTTAATGTTTTTGCATTGGAGTCCGCGTTCCGTTCGTATAAGCTCATCTCCGTTGTCATTCACGCTCGCTCCGTTATTTTTCTTTTTATCGACTAATGGTGCGTCACTTTACTGACCTAACTCCAAATATCTTCATTTGTTACCCGCTCGTAGTTTTAAAATTTTATGGTGTGTTTGGATGTATTTTGATTGTTTTGTTTTTAAAATTATTTTGTAAAATAATTATGAAAACAGATATTTTTTATTTTTTTTATTTTGAAAGTTAAAAATCAAAATAAAAAATAAAAATAATTCAGACATGTTCTCTAAATTTGATTTTAAAAATAAAAAAGTAATTACCATTTTTTAAAATATTTTTTTTCAAATCACGCTTATTAAACGAGTTTTTTTTTTTTCTAAAAACTATAAAATTATTTTAAAAAACAGGAATCAAAGAGAACCTTAATATGTTGACGATAGAGATGAAAGTGGAGTGGATCGATTTACAGGATTAGATGTGATTTATATATAGACAAATAAAATAGATATAGAGTTTAGCTTACCAAAAAAAATAGATATGGAGTTTTTAAACAGTTTATTTTAAAAGTACGTCGTAAGCTTTCTTTTATATTTCAGGCCTGTAAGTCGGCTTATATCATATAATTTATTTTAAATTAAATAAAATAATATTTTTCATAGTAGTACTAATATCAAATATTTATAGTTTATTTAGCACATGTGAGCTGAGTATGTGGTAAAAGGACCTAGGCTTAATTCCTTCCCAATACTAACTTTGTGAATGACATAAGATCTGTATCAATCTCTATTAGGGGTGTTCGCGATCTGGATTGGATCGGTTTTGGAAATAAAAATCATTCAATCCAATCCCTTCGGTTTAATCATGTAATCATCCATTCGGTTTGAATTTTTTTCCAAATTCAATCCCGATTCGATCCAATTTTATTTGGTTTGGATTGGATCTGTTTTTGATTTTTTGAAAAATTTAAGATTTGTATAATGATTATTTGGCAAATAACATATCTTTTATGGGATAGGTTATACTTACTATCTGTTTTTCTTACTACTTCTTACTACTAAATCTTAACTGTTGATTTCCGCAAATCTAACGGTTAAGATTTATTGGAAATTAATAATTAATTAATAAATATGATCTAATAAATCTTAACCGTTAGATTGACGGAAATTAACGGTTAAGATTTAGTAGTAAGTAAAAGAGGTAGTAAGTATATCCTTCCCCATCGTTTATATGTATCGGCTTTGTAAAGTTTGTATGATGATTATTGTGCAATCTATAAGCATTATATAACAAAATGTTAAAAAAAAAATCATCTTTTACTTTCAACAAAAAATGTATAACATGATTGCCTGAGATACAAAACGATCCAAATTTTCATCATATAGAAGAGCTACTATACAACAATAACCTATGTAATAAAAATATATTATGTATCTTACAAAAAAACATAAAATAGATCAAGCACAAAGCATTTTCTCCAACATGATGGGTTAATGGGTATTTGATTTAGAATTTTGCTATATGATTTTTGGGGTATGATTAGGGAAAGGCCAAGTAGGTAGATGGTAAAGTTGGGAATAATTGGATCGATTTGGATTGGTTCGGATTTCACCAACCCATCCAAAAACCGATCCAATCCAATCCAATTTTGAGATTTTTTTCGGTTTTTGGTTAATTCGATTTTCGATTTTTCAGTTTGATCACCGCGATTTAAATCGATTTGGATCGGTTGATTAACACTCCTAATCTCTACAGTACCATCAGAATCAATATTTGATACTTGAGGAAGAGTTATTGATGTCTATCGTTCTACCGGGGCTGAAGATACCAATAAATTTTTATTTTTTTTTGATAAACAAATACCAATAAACTTTAATATATGGTAGAAATTGATTACATAAGTATGGCTTGAAGAAAAAATAAAAGTTATAAAAAGATTTTTAATTTTTTTATATTCTTTAATCTTATTTTTTGTTTTCTATATAACAAGTTGTTTGACAACTTATGTAAACTTGGAATTGTATTTCGAGGGAAAGAAGATAATGAGAAGTTTTTGGTTACTATAAGAATCATGGTGCATTTGTTTGATTCATGTAATTATTTTAATTTATATAATATGGATTGGTTTATTGGATCTGATAAAATATGTTATTTAACTTGGGAATTTTGCTTCTAAAAATGACTTAATTGCATATTGTAATAAATTGCTATTGTGATTTATGAATTTATTTGAACCTTAAAATTGTAATTTTTATTTTAATAATAAAATTTAAATATTTTATGAAATTGATTCAGGTTCTATTTCAAAGATTAATAATTATATTCATATTATGCTAGCGGGTCATGTCATTAAATTTTTTTATATAAACTTGAATTTTTTGGGTAAGAGTTTAGTCTAGAGTAACCCATTTTTATTCCTAGTCGACGACATCACAAGAGAGTCGCCACTCGCGACAAATTAGTACGATGCTTTGTCTTCTTATTTTACTTGCTTCTTTTTATTTGAGGGTGCAAATTGCAATTGCTTTCGTTTGCATTAGGACCATCACCACTTTGCAGTACGGTCTAAAGTCCCGTGGTCCCTTTGCTTCGGGTAAAGTAATTCTTGGGTTCTTTTTTTATTATTTTAAAGCAAGTGAAAAGTGTGTGTTTTTTTAAATTACATAATTTTAAAAAAAAATTTCACAAGAAGGTTGGATTCATATTTTTATATTTTTTCTATTATTTTTTATTTTTTATTTATCACTTTCTCTCATTTAAAATAAGATAATTTTACACCCTTTAAAATAATACATACTCTTCACTTAGGGGGCGTTTGGTACAGGAGAAATTTTTTTTTTTTGTTCAAAAATCTCAATTTTCAAAAATATGATTTTTACCTTCAACGTATGATAATATTCGAAAATTTATACCAAACGGCACGTCAAAGTAATCCTTAATTCTCAGAGTTTCTTTTCATTGTGTTTTTTTTTTCCTTCTGTTTTCAACCTGTAGCGAGAACCATTACCATTTCATATTTAACCCTGACGCGGAATGATTGTTCTATCAAAGATTTTAAGATAAGTATTACTCGGATTTGATTTAATATGAATGAAGTCCGTGTAGATAGTACATGAGGATCGCGTAGATCATCTTAGAACAAAGTAGCTCATTTTTTTGGCATTTATTCTAAGCTTATGAGAAGAGTTTATTTCTAAAAAATAAATAAAAGAATTAACCTATTAAAACGAAAAGCTTCATAAAAAGTAAAAAGAATATGTTGAAATATTATTTTCATTTAATTATATAATAAACATATAAAGTGGTGTAGTATTTTGTAGGGAAATAACATTATCCAGTAATAATAAGTTGGAGATATGTCATATGGCATTTTTCTTCTATGTTTTTAATGTATTCACGAGCAATTAATTCAGCGATAGCTATTTTGTCCTCGCTTGCGTCGTGGCTTGACTTTTGGGACACCACATAAGAGCACATGGGTGCTCTACCGAAATATGTATTATGGTTCATAACCACTTAATAATTCATACTCATTTTCACAATATAAATATTTTCCTTCTCTTTTTATCCTTATTATTTTTGATTCAGAACCACTTAATAATTGATACTCATTCTCACAATATAAATCTTTTCCTTCTCTTTTTATCTTTATTATTTTTTCTCTTTTTCACTTTTACCCTTCGATTTACATTAAGTGACCACTAAAAGAACGGTGATCCCAGACTACAATAACTAATCTCGGACTCTACCTCGACGTATATTCTGTCCCAGCTAATCATAAATTCATAATCATTAATGTGTTATCTGATTTGTCCGCAATATCGCATACAGTGCTAATACTGCCCCACGAAGGCACATGTTTCTGTAACAATAATTCATTTTCATTTTCATCTTTGTGCCATAGAATTGTGGGAAATTATTCCTGTACAAATTATTTTTTTTCAAAAACAAAATAGTTAGAGAATAGTAGGAGGGAGAGAAAGAAAAGGGAAAAAAAAAAATTATGATCAAATCTTGAGTAAGTTCCCTTTTGGTCTTGGTCTTTTAAAAATCAGTGCTTTACTGCGTTGATTTTTAAGGATTTTATTATCAAGTTTATCGTCCAAAGAAGTCACTTTGAGAAGTGCTTTTTCTTTTTTTCTTAAAGAAAACAACTTTTTTTATAAGAAAAAAAAAATCCATCAAAACAAGCCTATATATGGTACCTGTGATATAACGGTACGCTAATTTTTAAAAGATCAAAGTAAAGAGTTTACTATAAACTTTTTATGAAATTTGTATAAGGATTTATTATCTATCATTTAACATGATCACAAAAAATTTCTTATACACACAACATTTTGTGGGGCCTGCAGCAAAAAAAAAAAACTCCGGCACGCAAAATCGATCTCTATAACATAACACAATCATTTTTCCTACAACATAACTCTTACAAAACCCTTTGTATACAAATGATTTGTTGGGTTTGCTCTATTACTAAAGCCCAAATGGGCTGTTAGTATGAAAAGAGCCCAAGAAGCCTAGAGCCCAATGAGCTAGAGTTTCTTGGAACTCATATATATATATAGTACCACTTAAGTAATCAACTTCCGTGATTTTTGAGATTGAAAGAGGCAAGCTCAGAATCTGATTAGTGCCCACGCACTTCCCCTTCCCCCTCGAGAGATAGTTTGGAAGTTCTATCACAACAGTTGGTGAGTTCGTGCTGTGACGCAAAGGACTCAAGCGTGTGGAACATCACCAACTGTTGTGATAGACCTTCCAAACTATCTCTCGAGGAGGAAGGGGGGAAGTGTGTGGGCACTAATCAGATTTTGAGCTTGCCTCTATCTCTTAATTTTGTATCTTTTTCTATTTGTATTCAAAATTTGTAATAAAAGAAGATCGAGAAGATGAACAAAGAAACGCGTTCGTGACCTTCCGGTGGCCGATTGGAGAAACTAACCACATCACATGAAAGAGGATAGAATGAAGAACACAACGGTGGTCGAAACACCTAGAAAGGAGGCCGGACGCGCCCTCACGCGCCGCCTTAAGTGGCTGCCCGTGGGCCTCACTCCGCCGGTACAAAACCGGCGCGTGGAGGCTCGTGGCAGATCCGATTGAGGTGTTTCCAGCGGCGGCAGGTTCGTCTCTTCAAGGTGGTCCTTCCCCTGGAGTTTCGTGCTGCGATGAGTTCGGGTGACGACACAGTAGACCTGACGGCTAGGGTTCCTGAACGTTGACTTAGGGTTTCTCTCCAAAAGTTGGTATTTTGGGCTTTGGGCCCGTGGTTACCATAAAGTAGTTTGAAACAGAAACTATGGACAATAAGGAATGGAGCAAACCAGTCGCAAAAGTTTCCTATTTGATTACTTTGTAAATTTATTTTTTTAGGAAACCATGGATTAAGGTAAGGTCTTTATTATAATTAATTGTTTTAATTGTATGATTGGATGAAATATGTGATTGTCAAGACATATAGAATAGGTGGTGCCATATTGTTGCATAACTTATATGATATACTATTGACGTACGTGTTAAGTTTACATTAAAAGATTTTTTTTTTTTGGTATATTATCCGACTTAATGATATGTTTACAGTTTTTTTTTTAAAATTTTTCCATAATTTATCATCCGAAAAAATATAAAGACAGCAAAAAACGCTTCTATCAATTTTTTTTTCTTGACAGCAATCTTCTCGCCGACGTACGGTGCTATCTTAAATTAGGAAATATCTTTTATGATCCAGGGATCAGCAATAATCTGGTGCTCCCTCTCAGAACATCAATTTTTTCTTTTCACTTTTATCCCTACTATTTTTTTCTCATTTCCACTTTTACCCTTCCATTTACACTAAGGGACCACCAAAAGAACGGTGATCCCGGACCACATTAAATAATCTCCTTAAATTATTAAAAGTTTCAATTTTATATGGATATTTTTCTCATTCATGTATATATTTATTCAATATTAATTACTTTATATTATTATAAAGTGAACTTCTCATTTTATGTTCACTTTTAAAAAAAATATTATTTTCAAGTACTCATTTATGGATTATAGAATAATATAAATCTAATAATGTCTATATTCATCTTATTGCTCATTTAAAAAAGAAATAAAAAATATTTTTTTTACTCTCCGGCTATAACTGACTTCAAATACTTTTAACCTCCCAAAAATATTCAAGAATTAAAAAAGTGTCGAGCCACACCATAAGTGAATATACAGTGGTTTCGGAGTAAAAAAAAATAAAAATAGGGTGCGACAGGTGAGAGAAAATATTGAGGAGAGAGGAGAAAAAAAAATAATAATTTAATACACGTGTCAACTTTTGAATAGAAGAATCACGATGGTCCGGACTATATTAAAAATTTTCCTACACCATTATAACTCTGAGTCTATGACAACTTTTGCACCCTCAAATTTTCATCCGGTGGATGCCAACACATGAACTGCTGTTTGGAACAGTGATTATTGTGCCATTGTTATCACATAAATTTACCTAAATGCCACACTCTTGAACTAATTTTCCAAACTGCCACGCAAGCAAGGTCGCTTGCAGCAGTAGCGAACTATGCATGATGATATGTCAGGAAGCTGGTGGTGTCAGAGTTCGCTTTTGACACAGACGATCTCTGTTTTTAACTAAGTTGGTTTGCCTCTGTCAGAAATGAACTTGCCCGTGGCAGATTGAGAAATAATACTATTCGCGTGATATTTAGGTAAAAAAATTGGTGAACATTCACATTTTGCTCAGTTACCCCTGCTGTTGTGAGTCTCTCTCTACCAAATTATGCTCTCCGGTGTTAATTTGATGGATTACACTGAAATAATATTAATGAAAGTAATAAACTTCGTTATTTTATTTCTTACCTGCCACCGCATAGAAGTCTACAAGAGATTTCTAAGCATAAAATGATAAAATCCATGCAGATATAATTATTGTATTAACAACTAGTTAAGTGTATAATTATGGAATCTATCACTCTATAGAGTACATGCTACATAAACCAATAATATTATTTTAGAGAATGTCATTTTCACAATTTTTTTTTTTTTTTTGACAAACTTCTCAAAAACTATTATTCAAGTTATTCCTTGAATAGTCTAAGTGAATCTACATTATAGGATGTCAAAAGTCTGTCAAAATAAAATAAATCTACAACATGTAAAATTAGTCCCCATTATTCGTTACTTTGATATTTTAAGCATTTTTAAAGAATTTGTTAAGAGATGTAGTTTACGATTGACCCTCTTTTTTTATAATTTATCTACTACTTATAAGAAAAAGTTTGGCCAAACATAATATTACAAAAGATTTTTATCATTTTTTTATAATAAATAAAATAAGAAAAAATTGAAGTTCTGGATTTTTTTTTTTTAAATGTAAGTCAATTTTTTTTAAGGGGAATGACCCGTTTACAATTTTTTTTAAATTTTTTTCACAAATTACACTATATATTACTGGGAGAATATAGTGTAGTTTGTAAACAAAAAACTTGTAAATATAACCCTTCATATTTTCTAATAAATATAATTTTTATTTTCAATTATGTAATTATTCTAAAATTATATTTATATAATTTACTCTCTGTCACAATGAGAGATTGTTTGATTTCTTCTTCCCTTCCAAAATACTGAGAACGTTACAAAGAATAACGAATAAATTGTATTTTGTTCATTCTTAGATATATTTTTCCTTTAAAATCTTTTGTCTTTTATTTCTTATCGCATTGTATTTATCTAAATAATAGAGATTTTTTTATAATTTTAATTAGAAACAAAATTATGAAAGTCATTTTACCAAACAACTTATGTTTACCTTGAGCCTTAAAGTAAATTTTATATTTATTTTTAAATTTTTTTATTTTTAGCGTTAAACTTAGAAAACAAATGTTCAAATATGCCCGTAATAAAATTATTTATGTATTCATTTGATAAATTAAAATTTTTAAATAATTAATTTATGGTAAAGCCAGGTGTATTTTCTAAATTCACCCCAAGTGTTCTAATATATTTTTTTGTGTGAAAGTATTCTAATATTAATATATACTGACTGTAGGAATTTCTGAGATGCAATTATTAACTTTTATAAATTACGGGTTATATTCTATAAAAATATTGATGTACTGATAAATAGCCCAAAAAAAATTAAACGTGGATGAGAAATTAGTGTTATGACTTATGAAATGTATCTGAGTTTTACTAGCACCAATAACAAATTTTAGTAGTATCTAGAGTTATGCAGTCTTTAAAAGTTTTATAAGATGGCTGTTTTAAGGAAATTCAGTCACATACATGCTGCTTGTAAGGTTTCTAATTATGGGAAAAATGTTTATCCTTCTAAATGATATAATTTATATCCTTTCACTCTCACAAAGAGGTGAGACCTAAACCTTTATTTTTGTTTTCGACTCTTAACTATCTCTTTCTCTCCTTAAAATGATATAACTTTCTCTTTCTCTCTCATTTAAAATGACATAACTTTACATCATTTAAAATGACATACACTTTATCCTATAATTATATACTAAATATATTTATGTATTTATCTTTTATTTTTAAAATCCAATTAATTAATAAGTATTAAATGTGATTGTGAATAATTATATCTTTATAAAGATAATTAAAATTTATATGTGTATATAATAATATAAAAAAATCCTAACGCTATAGTATTTGAAAAGTCAATATCAGAAAAATATTCTAATTAAAAAAAGGAAGGTAGAAAAGGATAGCTAGTAACCTAGTAATAGCTTGGAGCAAAAAGGGCAACATGCAGTGTACAAAAAGAAAAGGGGCAACATGCATGTGTTGAGGCTCAGGTTCAATACAGAATTCACACAGTACGTTTAGGTCTCATGTCGTGCCCCACCTTAAAATACATCAGAGTAGTTGGAAAAGCAACATGGTTGCAGATTTCTTCGGTCTTGCAGATGTGGTTGAAAAGGTCAAGCCTGGTTGGAGATAGAAAGCGGCATGTTGCGACAGAAAAAAAAATCCTCAAGTGTTTTTGAAATATGGGGTTTACTAATCTCATGTTATATGAGATAGTACTCTCACGTGGATGATATAAATTTGTGGGATTCACAATTAAAAAAAAAGAAAAAAGAAAAAATTTGACACGAAATTCTATAGGTGTACAATAGAAGATAGATATCTTATGCAACATGAGAAATTATCATTTCCCTTGAAATATATAGAATTGTGATATTTTAATCAAAATTATTATATTCTATAATTAGACAAATAGAAATTATAATGAAAGAAAGTGATTTTTTAATAATAATCTAATTAAAATAATTATTCTTTAAAACATAAATATTTTTTCTTATTTTAATAATATTATTATAAGCAAGGTTATAGTTACAAACTTTTTTTCTTACAACCTTTTACAACCATATCGTCACCTCACACATTTGATTTCTGCCAATCAACGGTTATCATTTTAACAAATTAAACTCATTAATTAATTATTAATTCATAATAAATAATAACCGTTGATTGACGAAAATCAACGGTGATAAGAAATGGTATAAAAAGTTATAAAAAAAAAAAAGGGTTGTTCTCTTCCTCAAAATATTATAATCGTTTTTAAAATTTTCTTTCCTCGTCCAACAACCGTCACCTCCCACATATTTTTCTTTGTTCTCTTTCTCCCTCTCTTATAAAACAGTATTCCAGTCTCCTGATTCATTTACTAAAGAAATCAAAAATATATTTTCATTTACCAAAAAATAGGAAAGAGAAAGTGTCAGAATCATTAATTATTATCCATCACATGTTGATGGCAAAGGAGGAGGGACACTTTCGAACTTTATGTACAAAACGATTTTTAAAAAATATGTTATTTACACAATCTATATTCTTTTATCAAAATCAATTAGTCCACATAGGTAAGTTGCTCATTATACACAAGTCACATTTAATACGACTCTAAATAAAATTTAAATTATGTTGACATAATTGGTTGAATTTCTCTTTTCTCTAATTGTGATTTGAGTCTGATCATCAATTTTATTTTTAATAGAAGATATATAATTTATTTTAAATTCTCAATAAAATTGGTAATATTCCCAAATATTATAGCCATCTTCTAATCTAAAATTTTGTTTATTACAAATAAAAAAACCCTCTTTATAGATATATATTCTTTAAAAAAATATGGTCCATCGACCCATTAAAAGACCCCTATAAATTTATCGTCGTGAGGACAAACGCGACATCACAGTATCTCTGATGGATCAAACTGCTTTACTACTTTTTACAATTTTTTCAGATGGACGTTACTAATGATTTATTTATAGTACCGTTCCAAACGGAGCTTATATTAAGATAAGGATGCAATACTTTTGTTGGAAATGTTGGGGGTTTAAAGTTTCTAAGAAATATGGTGGTCCTATTGTTTTCAATCATAAATGAAATTTATTCTATTTGGTATGTCAAAGAAAATAAAAATGTGAATAAAGGCTTACTCAACTAATTAATTACATCAGCCAACAAAGGTGGGCACACGCTGTTAAGGGTTTGGTCCATATCCCTTAAGGGCGTGGGTTCAAATCCCGCTGGCCGATGTGAGTAGGAGTGTGCAAAATAACCAAAAAAGTGGGTCGAACCATGAACCGAACCGCTCCATAAAATAACCGGTTTTAAAAAACTAGTTCATGAACCGAATCGGTTTTTAAAGAACTGGTTCATGAACCGAATCGGTTTTTAAAGAACTGGTTCATGAACCGAACCGGTTTTTAGAACCGGTTTAAGAACCGAACCAGTTTTTAGAACCGGTTTAAGAACCGAACCGTTTCCGAACCGAACCGAACTATTTTCAAACCAAACCAAATTAATTTTTATAACTTTATTTTTTAAATTTATAATATTTTTTTCTTTTCAAAAGAGGGTCAACCCGAACCGGTTTCGAACCACTTCCAAACCGGTTCTGAACCGAACCGAACCGAACCACTTTCGAACCGAACCGAACCACTTCCGAACCGAACCAGTTTTGGACCGAACCGAACCATTTTCGAACTGAACCATTTAAACCAATTCGGTTCGGTTTTTCAAAAAATCCGGTTCGGTTCGACCCATGCACATCCCTCGATGTGAGGACTTTGTTGATGGGTGATATGTAATCCCTCCCAGAAATTCTCAAATTAGTTAGGGGTCTAACCCCACTTAAACTTTTATCTTTCAAAAAAAAATAATTAATTACATCAACTGCTTATGATATGCTATTTTAACCATAAAATTATTATTTTTTTGAAAATTAAAATTCCTTTTTTGGTAGGATTAACATCTCAGTGAAGGCAGAGAGTCTCATTCATGAGAAAGGCACGTAAGATTGCTTATCATTATCAGTAATTGGTTACAACCGTTCCGATTGAAGAGTATATAAAATTCTTCAGGTCAGCAATCAAATGACGTTTAGGTACAATGGCACATGACTTGCCAACTATTTAGACACAATTAATAGTGAGTGCACACATATATGGTGGAGCCCATTACCATATGGGATCCAACGCTGCCAACATTAATAAAATCGTTCTTCCTTCAAAAATTTCACCCATTATAAAGAGTTAGCATTATCATCCATGCCGAATAAATCATCAAATGTTGTTTTGTGTGTGGCCTCATCTCCTTTAAAGGTTCTGGATCTGACATGATTCACATGCTACCTCCTTGAATATCAGCTAATCATTAACATTCAGGAAACACCACAGATCACACCTTTTTTGGGTTGGAGGAAATATTTTCAGTACTACTGTAGTACTGAAGACTCAGTGCATCATTTATTTAATTTAAAAATAATAATTTATTTTATATAATTTTATCCTTCTTTGTATGGTTATTTTTCCTTAAACCATCACATTTTTTTTCTATTTTTAATAAAAGAGTACATTTTACGGTAATACCAAAGATATGCTCCCTCTTCGGCCTCATATGCTTGAGAATCACGTAACATGGATAATGACTTCACGGAATAGTGAGCATCGAGCACTGAGAGAAAGAGGCGTGTGGACATTTGCATGTGCTGTGTACGACAATCGGTGCACAGCCCAAAAACTGTGACTTAAAAAGAAAAGGCCCGAAAACACACTACGAAATAGGCCTCGAACATGGGCTTTAAGCCTAAAATCTTTATCACAATAACCGAATCTCCCGTTGGCAAATGTGTGTAAGGGCAACTAATATTACTATTTACACGAAAACAAGGATACATTGATGTAAGGAATTAATTGTTTCAAAAATGAATGGAAAAGGAAGAAAGATAAATAAAAAAAATATCTCAAGAGAAAAAATGATGAATGGAATTAAAGAAAGTCAAATAGCGGTGGAAAGGTGAAGTGATAGAGCGTAGCTCTAAGAAAGAGTAAAAGAACAACGAGAAAAACGATTTTTTTATTTCAAATGCCTTCTTTCTTTACAATCAGTTCTCTATATACTGATACAATACTAAACCAGCTTGGTTTATTCTATTAAGGCCCATACAATCATTAGTCCACTACATCTAAGGCCCAGCTCGGGGCACTTGATAGCCTCTTGGATCTGCCTTTATCCGTATCATGACATGAAGTTATAAATAAGAAAATAAGAATTAAATCAAAACAAAAAATGAAATCATAAATGGAGAATTTTCATATAATCTATTTCAGTTATACTTTAATGTTTCTACAATGCAGATAAGTTATTTATATTTATTTTTAAAATGATTTTATTTCAGGTTAAAAAATTATAATGATAAAAACTATTATAATATTGGAATAGATTATAATTATAAAAATACATTGATTTCCGCCCCAAAACGACGTCGTTTTGGGCTCAATGCAGATAACGATAACTTATCTGCATTTACTATAGAAAAAATGAACCCTTCGTTTATATTTTGAATTTAGCAGAAGTAAAAAACTCTTAAAGATTCAAATGGTGGTAGTTCAGTTGGTGTATAAGAGCTGAGTAGGTGATTGAAGGACATCAGTTGGATCCCCCACCAATACCACATTTGGGAGGGGCATAAAATCTGAACTCTTGATCCGCCCCAAACTCGAGATTAATCTATTGCTGGTTAAAAGAGCCGAAGTTTATGAGGATACTTCAAATCCTTGTTTGGAATGAAAGTGATAATAGAATTAATTATGAATGAATGTTTTTAATTTTGTGTAATTTTTATATTTGTGGACTTCGCTATAACGGTTAGACCGCTACCCATTATCTGCTATACCGCTATAGCAATTTTGAGTTTAGCCGCTACCTGCTATTAATAACTATTGTCTAATATTATATATTTATTGTTGGAGGAGGAGTTCATGAGATTAAGGGAATATAGAGACAATTAGGGCGAAGTTGGAGAGAAGGATTTGGACCCTCTCACGTGAAAAAATAGTCATGTTATATTTGATCACAATCACTAATTTAAAAATCATATATTTTTTTCTCTCAGCCAGTGGACCCTATTTGATGGGTCAACCGAGCCAGCAAATTGGGTTTATGAAATGGGCTTGACTAATCAGATGGATATTTTTATTTTTCATTTAATTTTTGATTTGCATATATTTTTCATTTTTAATTTAGTTTTCGTTTCTCAATTAATTTTTGCTTGAAATATAATTTCTATTTTTTCAATTAGTTTCCATTTGAAAATTAATTTCCGTTTGAAATATAGTTTCCGTTTTATCTAACCATAAAGTTTGACCAACAAACAAATTGATGTATCCTATCTAATGAGTAAGACGAGCCAGCAAATTGGGCTTATGATATGAGTTTGACTCATCGTATGAATGTTTCTAATTTTCATTTAATTTTCGATTTGCATATAATTTTCGTTTCTCAATTAATTTTCGTTTGAAATATAATTTATGTTTCTCATTTAGTTTCCATTTAAAAATTAATTTCCGCTTGAAATATAGTTTCCATTTTATCGAAACACGAAGTTTGGCCAACGAACAAATTGATGTATCCTATTTAATGAGTCAACCGAGTGAGCAAATTGGACTTATGATATGGGTTTTACTCATCATATGAATGTTTCTATTTTTTATTTAATTTTCGATTTGCATATAATTTTCGTTTCTCATTAATTTATTTTTTGTTTGAAATATAGTTTCCGACTTTCCGTTCTATCGAAACATAAAGTTTGGCCAACAATCAGATTGATGTTTTCTATTTAATGGGTCAACCGAGCGAGCAAATTGGGTTTATGATATGAGCTTGACTCATCAAATAGATATTTTTTTTTCATTTATTTTTTTTTGGGTGAAACCATTTAATTTTTGATTTGCAAATAATTTCCGTTTTTTCATTTAGTTTTCATTTTTTCAATTAATTTTCATTTAAAATATAATTTCTGTTTCTCACATAATTTCCATTTGAAAATTAATTTCCGTTAGGAATATAGTTTATGTTTTATCGAAAAACAAAATTTGACCAACGAACAAATTGATGTATCCTAATTAATGAGTTAGTCGAGTTAGAAAATTGAGCTTATGACACGGGCTTGACTCATCATATGGATGTTTCTATTTGTCATTTAATTTTTGATTTGCATATAATTTCTATTTCTCATTTAGTTTCCGTTTGAAAATTCATTCTTATTTGAAATATAGTTTCAATTTTTTCAAAATACATAGTTTGACCAACGAACAAATTGATATATCCTAATTAATGAAGTAGTCGAGTTAGAAAATTAGGCTTATGTTACGAGCTTGACTCATCATATCGATGTTTCTATTTGTCATTTAATTTTTGATGAGCATATAATTTCCGTTTCTTATTTAATTTCCGTTTGAAAATTCATTTTTGTTTGAAATATAGTTTCAGTTTTATCAAAATTATCAAAATACAAAGTTTGGCCAAGTGTATCCTATTCAGCAAATTGCAAATTGGGCTTTATGATATTATTTTGTCTCGCTAATAAAACGTTTCAATATTGTTTCTCGTCAATCAAGGAAGGAATCATGTAAGATTTCCCATTTTCTCTTTCTTGATTTGTTGGCAATTAATGAGCATTCGAACCATTTTAACACCCATTCTTCCAATTTCCTACTCTATATAAGATCGATCAACTTCGATCACCATCACACAAAAAAAACAATGGCTTTTTCTAAGGGCTGCGTCACCCTATTTCTAATCCTACTCTCGTTGTGTTTCATAAGCACATCAACTCTTGCTAGGCCATACAATATGTTTGACATACCAAATGACTTGCCTAGAACCACCGATGAGCCGTGGCCTAACACATCAACGCTTTCTAAGTCAAGCACTGAGGTTGTGGTTGACATACGAAGTGACTTGTCCAACACCGACGAGGATTTGATTATTGCTTGCAATTGCGATTATGCCAATTTGGTTAATGTCAAATTGGGAGAACACTACAATCGAACTGTGAGGGTGGATCAAGATTTGCAATGCTATGCTGAGTGGTCGCGATGGTTCACTAATTGGAACGCGTATGACTCCAAGAAGGACAAAGGACATGACACCATTTATTGGTCGGTGCAAGAGGACGGTTTCTATCACAGCTGGGACGGTTCCAAGTGGGAGTTTTTGAATAAATGGAAAACTGAATGACTCAAATCATCCATTGGAAACTAGTTTCTTCAATAAATTAAGTTGTAGATCAATCATAAGGTTTCTCTCATTTCATATGTAACCAGTTTTCCTCAAATTTAAGATTTGCTTTATGGAAACCAAATGCCAATAGGCAACTTAATCAATCGGAGTGTTTCTTTTATGAGTTTACCATTGTTCTAACACTGCCAACAATAAAATTGTTCTTCCTTAAAAAATTTCACCGATCATAAGGATGGTTTTAATATTTCTACGGATAAACTATTTATATTCATTCTTAAAATGACATAATTTTGAATTAAATTTAAAAAATTATGATGATACAAATTATTATAATGATAAAATTAACAATTTCTGATTAATTCTTTTACATACACCACTTAACCTCTTTAAAAAGGGAAGAACTCGTCGATTATGGCTTTGCGCTTTTGCCACCACATCAGTAAAAAAATGAATGTAATCCAAATATTACATAATATTAGTCGCTTGTCTAACAGCGGACTACGTTTTTTTCACAAAGTATGTTTTTCTTTTTCAAATTAACCATAAAAATCAACATATTTATATCTTTTGATCATCACTTTTCAAGCAGCGTATAATTATTTGAGCTCGGCTGAGGAACCAGACCCGCATTCTCTCCAGTCTCCAATTTTCCTCCTCTAGCAACGAAACACGGATCAAAATATCACTGTTCACCAACTTTTTTACCTAAATACCACGCAAACAGCGTTATTTCCCAATCTGCCACGGGGATAAGTTTGCTACCCAGTGTAACGAAATCGGTTTGCTGACGTGTCACATTTTTTTAGTGAATAACAAGTATCAAATTAAAAAATAAAAATAAAAATTCCCCTACCATGTAAGCAAACTTGGTTAGAATCAAGTTGTTGTCCACTAAAATTGTGACATGTCAGCAAACCGAGTTCGTTATAACGGGTAGCGAACTTGCCCTCGTGGCAGATTGGGAAATAAGACTGTTCGCATGACATTTAGGTAAAAAAATTAGTGAACAGTGGCATTTTGATCACTGTTCCCTCTAGCAACTGGGATGAGGGAGTCCAAGCTCCCCCAAGATTTTTCTAATTACATACATCACACTTCCTAATTAAACAACTAAAGAAATAAAAATATAAATTAGGGGCAATTGATATGACTATAAATAAGAATATAATACAGCATAAATGGATTTAAACAACTTAATCAGCCTCAAGTTTCATCAACAAACATCTCCAAGTCACCAGACCAGCAGATTAAGGTCTATTAGAAAATAGAAGGGGCACATCCAAAGGCTGATGGAAACTGAAGCAACAAAAGGTATTCCCCTTCACACAAAAATTAAAACAAGAGGGCACTTTTTGCCTCTGCATCCCAAAACGGTATGCAAATTTAACATGTTTTCCGAAAATTTGCATTAAATAGTTAGCAGGACCAGATTTTAATAACACTGAAATACTAGGTACAACCACCAGCCAATGAATTACATGCTACAATTCTCTATGTATAGAGAACAAAATTTCCAATAAAAAAACCAAGTTATGACTTACGAGGTCTTCCTCTCTTGCCGGTTTTCACCGGAGGGGATTTAGAATTGCTGTCATTTGCTGTTGTGCGACCACGCCCTCGGCTGGAACCTTTTCCCTCCCCACCTGACTTTTTGGATGCCTTACCTCGGCCTTTACCAGAACTATTTCCACCACGTGCCCTTTTTACTTCAGCCTCACCATTAACTTCATCCTCACTGTTGTCACTTTCTTCAGCATCCTCTTCCTCTTCCTCTTCTGAGTCAGATGAATCTTTTGCTTTCTTCCTCTTAGAATTGTCAGCTCCTTTTGCACCCTTTTTTGCAGCCTGCTTGGGCACTGGAGTTTTGTTTTCGGGCTCATTACCTGCAGCAAGAGCACATTGAAATCAGCAGCAGTTTGTTAAAGCCTTCTAAACAGCCAACCAAAGATAGATCAGAAAAATTTCTTCAGCCAGCAAATGATACATTCTGCTGCATCTGAGACCACAAAGCTTTTATTACCAGATGAGTTTCAGATGGACTGTATGTACAGTGTACCCGTAAAACTAATTCTGAATTATAATAAGCAGCATACCTTCACCAAAAGCTTTGCCGTCATATGTATCAAGCTGCAGAAAAAAGAGAAGTTAGGCATTGTACACTTGATATCATAAAATACAATGCAAAACGTAAGCTTAACTACATGAGACAAGCAATGAAGAGTACATATGATGTATAAAAATAGAATGAGAGTGGTGAAAAAAGATAACAACTATAAATAGAATGCAAAAAATAACTAATCGTATATTTAACTACATGCTACATAGAACAACCAATGTACAGAACTTTATAACATTCATAACCTCTCTAATCTATTCAGAATGTTCAAGAGATAGATATAGGAATTGAAGAGCGGAAGAACAACCAAAACTCCTATTAAAAAGAATCTACTGGTTTCTGTCACAATCAACACATAAGTAGCTTATGGCACCACTTATTGTAATCAATGTTTTCTGAAACTAGCAGCTTCATTATATAGCCTAAAACATTATAACAGATATTGTTTAACTGAGAACAATGAAATGATAGTAGGCAAGATTTAAGACCTACCTGGTCAAGTCGATCAGCAACATTTGTTCTATCAACTATAACCATGGAATGACCCATACCACAGGCAACACTGTTTGAAAATAAGAAAAAACATTTAGACCATTTCTCATTTTGCTTTTTTCATTTAGATAAGAGTCCTATTTTATTAAAAATGGTATGACATCATTTATAGGCAACTTTTGTTTTATTATTAAATTTGTGGCATCAAATTTTATCTTCTTAGTGATATCAACCTATTGGCTACAAAAAACAAATTGAGACTGAAGAAAACCACTTCCAAAGAAAAACAGAGCATGCAACGTCCAAAAAAGAGGCGAGAAAGATAGAAAGGAGTGTGAACCATTGCTTACAACCTACCTCATCACATGCATACCCTCAAGTATATCCACCTTTTTGGGTACAGCTGAAGACCTAAAGGGCAAGTACAAACAGGATTAGAAAATAAGAAAAACAAGAATAAAAAATAATGAGATTTCCAAAAAAAAATTGCATAGACATACTTCTGTCCCATAGGTCCATATCCCAGCTCTCCATGTTGAGCATGGCCCCAACTTATGCACGAGGAATCAGCCCCGACAAAATGGTGCATATGGCCTGAATCCATGCATCGTATATTCCAACCACTATTTACCAAAGTAAATAGTGAATACTTTGATCAAAATCAAGAAGTAAAAAAAGAGACGGGGGAAACAAATCATCCAGAATAAATTTATATACCAAGAAATATTATTCAAACCATGGAATAAAGCACAACCTTAAATCCATTAGTGGCTTAGGATACATCCAGTCATCACCGGTATTCTTTATTTTGCCCCACATATACAACTGCCCTCCACCTGAAATGAAAAATAAACTGACACTCAAACCAAAAGCCAAATAATAATATGTTAAATAGGGATCGTTCTGCTCACAAACAAATTACAGTATCTTAGCTCAGACATTCTGATAAAGGTATTGTATTGCTGTAAGTAATTAAATGGACAGTAAGGTTTTGAAAAACAGGTGCAGAAAACATTTTATCCTTCATCAGTATAATCAGTACTCAGTAGCATAGATTGATTTAGCCATTGGCAGATTTATAACATGAGACTTAGTTATTTCCTTCCGTAAAGGAATAAATTACTAACTGCAGATCCAGATATATAAGACAATGGAGGGTCGTTTGGCAACAGGCCCCAAAATCTAGAGCTTGGACTTGTTTAAACCCACAAATCATGAACAACAAAATGTGAAAATAATTATCAACTTCAGAAAAAAATTGCATTTTCATGTGTAACCCTTGAAATATTTTTCCCTTCTTTCAACACAAAAAGAGGCGGAGGTCGGCCGAAACTTACTTGGGGGAAGGTAGTAAAACAAGATTTAATGGAATGGGATATAGATTGGCGGACGGTATGTCTTAGAACGGAATGGAGAAAAGCTATAAGTATGGTGGAGGGTTAGACCCGTTGTTATTCCTATGTTCCAGATGGTCCCTTTTTAGTCCTTTTCCCCTTTATTTCCCCCACTTCTTCTTGTCCCTTTCTTTTTTACTTTTGTTTATTTATATATACATATATATATTATTATTATTTTTTATTTTATTTATTTTATATTTTTTTAATTATTTTTTTCATTTTTTTCAACTGTCTTATATATCTCATGTGGGTTCATCTACCACCGACCCCAATTAATTTGGGATAAAGGTGATGTTGATGTTGATGTCATTTATTTACTGCATGAAATTGGGAACATAAGTTGTATAATGAAGAATGCAATACAACCATAACTATACATAAAATGGACAAGCAATGTGAATTTTGCAATTCTACTTTCACAAACCATCTAACTGTACTCAAACTACAAACAAATCTTTGAGTTTGATATTGAAAGCATCAAATTCCTCAAGAGGACGGGTTGGACACTCACATAACAAACCATCATGCTTCAATATCATCAGCTCATAAGATGTGCACAACCAGAAAGTAAACAAGTAACAGAGATAACATCCATGAAAGTGGTTAATTATATCCGTGAATACTTTGTTTTACTAAAACTGGGCCAGGGAATGAGTGTTGGTGTGAGGCATACCTGCAGTACATGCAGAATTCACAGAACCAGCTGAAATAATTGCATCAGGAGGCAAAACATTTCTATTCTGGAAAACATCAACACGACGTGGGGCCCACTCGTCCTTCTGCTCCCTATGTCCCAGCCTACAGATAGAATTCATAAATTTAAAACTTGAACAGAAAACAAGTAGGGACCAAATACGAAAAACCAATTTTGAATAAGAATTATCTCATATTTGCAGTTTCTTGGGAGTTCACAAAACATAGACAGCCCAATCTGAAAATTAAGCACCAACCTTCCATAACCACCAAAACCCCACCTGTACACAGGATAATCAACACTTAGAACTTATTTTCCACACATGGAAGTAAGAAATTGAACTAGGACAATAAAGGATTACTGACGTGTAAACGAAGCCATTCTTATCCACCGCCACTGAATATCCAAAACAAAAATGATAAGTAATAAACAAGGTCAGATAACAGAGATCAAGCATAGAATAACAACCACCTGTGTGATTTGTTCCACATGCCACTTTGACAATTGTTTCCCCAGCAAAAGTAGCAATTGCTCGAGGTTTTGGCTGGGCTTCATAAACCAACTTCACAGAGCTGTCTTTGGAATTATACTGCAAACAATGCAACATTATGTAAAGCTTTCTGTTCTTTGCTGCACCGTGCATACAAATGTATGTTAGCATAAGCAGAATCATGAGGGAATGAAAATAAAGTAGAAGGTTTTAACTTTCAAGTAGAGTAGACTAAACAGAAGTTAAAAAATAAAAGCATACGCAAACCAAGGTCAATTTTGGAGAATTAGAACTTTATATTATATCATAACCCATAAATTGTCAGTATTAAAATTAACTCACTCTTGAGGATAAATAATGACCAAATATTACTTGGATTGTTAAATGATGCTCATAATCTATGTTGGTGCATGAAATTCAATGAGATAAGGGCTAACCCCACAAGACTCCCTGACTTCCGGGGTGAGGGTTGATGGTACACATTCTTACTCAAATATGGTAAGCATAGAATAAGTGGGACATGATTTCCAAGACAAATAAAACTTGCAAAAGTCTAATACAGAACCTGATTAATTATTTTGCATTTACTAATTAGTTTCAATCTTCCTTGTCCATCATTCTGTAATCCTCTTCCATGTTTCTTAATCCGCAAATATAAGAGTTTTAAGCATGCCTATAATTACTTGTAATCTATTGCAAATAAACAAATATTAAATGACATAGGGAAACAATAGGGTAGCAAAACAGTATTTCCTTAGTGGTAAGGGACAAAACTATAGGGGAAACCACGTCATTAACAAGGGTGGAAGCAACTATAAAAGACTATTTACTAAGACTAAGCAATC
This sequence comes from Gastrolobium villosum, assembly GCA_032173675.1. NCBI lineage: Eukaryota > Viridiplantae > Streptophyta > Magnoliopsida > Fabales > Fabaceae > Gastrolobium > Gastrolobium villosum. The sequence continues at coordinate 120,052 of JAVKPL010016148.1, forward strand.
ACGGCCTTAAAATTCAGAAAATCCAGACAACCAATAGCATGTATAGATATCCAGTCTGCTGTGCGTTCGCATACTGAATCCAATAATATTATCTGAAAACTTGCAAGTTTTTCCCTAAAAGACTATTGGCATAATAATTTGAAGGAAAACTAACATGTTATGAATTGATACAATGATGCCAGAGGAAAGATGTGTACTACAAACTATGTTAAAACATAAGCCTTCCACAGCAATAAGGAAACCGAGTCAAAATTAATCAGCGTAATCAATAGATGATGATGTTAGACCCCGACAACCATTATAAGCTCAATGGTAACAAATGGCCCCAAGCACACGCCATCTGATCAACTGGCTTCTAAATCTGAAGACAATAGATCATATACAACCACTTGAATACAGTTCCCTGCGTCCCATGGGTTTAAAATAAAATAAGGACACTCACACATCTCAGAACGACAAAGACCACAAAACATCTTCCTCAAGCATACCTCGTTATCTGTTCCATGCCCAAGCTGCCCATACTGTGGAAGCCCTGCAGTCCTGGGAATCAGAACAAAAGAAAGAATTGTAACTCAGCAACTACTGTGTCCAAAGCAATAAAATAATACTCATGTGTGCAAACTGAGAATCAAGAAAACTTAATGCAATCTTCATCCAGAACCCATACAGTATAGAAGCTCCTTCAGTGGAAGATAACCACACAGTAAAGTCACCACCACAAGTAGTATATATTACTTCAGACACAAGACAGCGAACAGGGGCTGACTCAATTTCTGCACAAGACAAAGCAAGGAAGTAAATCAGCAATGAACCACCTTCATCTCCTCCCTCACTTTTAAATTGGTTATTTGCCTTTTTACTTTCAAGCACTTTGAAATTTGCACTTGCAATGCACAACTGCTTCCCAATTGCTAACATGGATATGTATTTGAAAAATATGATGATTTCTATGAAAAATAAATAAATGATTTTCATTTATTGCCATAAGTAATATTTATTTCATGCGTTTAAAAAAAATAAAATATGAATAATATACGAATAATAAACTTTTTGAAATAAGGGCAAAATTGGAACAATAAATTTATAATTCTTACCATTCTATTCAGTTCCATTAGAATTTTTAAAAGAAGGGAATTAAAAGTTGCCTCCATTCCATGTCATTCCATTATATACCATTCATTCCACTCAGCATAAAATACCCAAACAAAGCCTAATAAAAAGCATGGATCGCACTAAAATAATCCAAACAAAGCCTAACATACAGGCAAATAATAAAAGGGCCGACCCAGTTCAATACCCACTCGTTAGTGTCTGGGGAAGGACATACGAGTCAAGCCTTACCCCCGCTTTTGCGGAGAGGCCGAGTCGAAGCCGGGACCTTGGATATCACGGTAAGCATGTTTACCACTGAGCCAAGCCACAGCCCTTCATACAAGCAAATAATACCTGTCATAAAAATGCATTGGCATAAATTGTAGAATTTAATAGAATACTCTAAAAAACAAACACACCATTTCTCACAGAACCCGATCCTAGCTGTCCGTGTTTGTTCCATCCAAATGCTAGGGCATTTCCATCCTCTGTAACAACCACCGTATGGTTCCTCCCTGATCCAGCTTTGATAACTTTGTATCTTCAACTCAAATATCAATGAAATTTAGCATAAGAAGGAACAATGACAGATGAAACTAAAAGTAGACACAAAATGAACCTTTAAATTGAAAAAAGGGTAAGAGCAGGACAAACACCAAACTCATCATTTGATATAAAATGAGAGAGAGAGAGAGAGAGAACTTTTGCAGAGCATTCCCTAACAGCTAGCTAGGTTTACATGTAAATAACTCTTCCCAAACTATTTTACAAAGCCATTAAAAACACCAGAAGAAAAGACATATATATATTTTTTTTTGCTTGCTGATACACACAGAAATACTAAATAAGGAAGCATTATATTTATAGCAAAAAAAAAATGAAAGAAGACAGAAACAACCGCATCCGCAGCAACAAAATCATTAACTCACTTGGAAAGTTCAGACACCACAGTTGGCCTATCACGCTGAATGGTATCTCCATGACCCAGTTGCCCCTTCTGCACAACAAATCTCACAAATTAGAGACACAACATAAATAAAAATGAAAGAAGACAGAGAAATAACCACATCTGCAGCAACAAAATCATTAACTCACTTGGAAAGTTCAGACACCACAGTTGGCCTATCACGCTGAATGGTATCTCCATGACCCAGTTGCCCCTTCTGCACAACAAATCTTACAAATTAAAGACACAACATAAATAATTTAAAATATAAATTTAAACTTTATAGTCATGCCTCATTACGACCCCATGTATAGCAACGCCCTTCAACGTCCAATGCCACGCAATGACATGAACCTGCATTCACAATAGAACCAAAAAAAAAAAAAAGTGAATATAAAACAAATAAATGGTTTTTTTAAATTAAAAAAAAAAGAGAGGAGAAACTTACCACAACCAGAGGCAACGTAGCGAATATCAATCCCGACGAGAGGACGGAGGCGTGACGGAGAGATTAAGTTACTGTCGCCGGAGCCTTTGCGACGACCAACGATATCCCAACACGTGGCACCGCAGAACAAGAGCTCTCCACCTTTGAGCATTTCATTCTCTTCCTCAACCTTCTTCTCCGCTTCGGATGCAGACATTTCCCGTTCACTCCGGCGAGACCAACGGTCAAAACTTTTTTTTTTTTCGGAAACCGGTAAAAAAAAATTATGTGAAGAAAAAAAGGCAGATCTAACGGCTAGTATTAAAATCTCAGAAATCTAAGTGGCGGGAAATGGCGGGAAAAAGGTAAAGATGCAGAAGAGAGGCGAATCGGGTTTGCGCAGTGACAGTGGGGTGAAGAAAAGGGAAATGCGAGATGAAACCCTAATTCAATTTTAACAAAGTGCTCAAATAAAAAAAGGGGATAATAAAGAGAAAGATTGTCCTTGGGTTTTCGAGAGTAGCAACAACCTCAACTTTTGATTATTGACTTATATAAATGAATAGAAACAAGTTGTGGTTAAAAAATAATTAAAACAAGGAAACAAATGATTATTATTATGTGACAATTTTGGATTTTGGCTCCACTCTGTCGTTGTCCTTAGATTTTCTGTTTCTTTTCCTAATTGGTTTATCAAAAGGCTTCGACGTGTTGGAACTTGTCCCTCTCTTTTTAGTCTTTTATTATTCTTTAAGCTCTCATTGCAGGTATCGTAAATGTTACTCACTTAAATAATATTTATTATCAAAACATGTATAATTAACTTCAAAGTTCAAAAAGTTAAATTTTTTGAAAAAAAAAAAAAGTTAAAAATCCATGTGACTTTTTAAAGGAAAATAAATTAGGAAATCAAACCACATTTAATATATAGAATCGGAATATTTATATTTATTTATTTTATTGTTCTTCCATACTATTGTGTCATTATATTTCATTATTTTATTTAAATAATGTGTCCGTGATAACTAAAACTTAATATTTTTAATAACACGTGGAAAGTTATACTTATAATATTCTTATTTTTAATAACACATGGAAAGTTATACTTATAATATTTTTATTTTTATAATATTATTATATAATTAATATGAAATTAGTGTTTGTCCTTTTAAAAGAGATAGAATTATATTGTTTTAGTCAAAATAATTTTAGTTTATGATGATAAAAACAAAAATCACGATGAGAGAAAGTGAAAAAAAAATTAATTTAGATAAAAAATAAAAAATGTTAGTTTTAACTAAATTAACTGTTTTTTAAAAGGATAAATATTTTTCTCAATTAATATATTTATATTATTTTTTATACTAAATATTTATAATCTTGCCTTAAAATTTACATTTTCAGTGTTTTAGTATTTATGATTAATAAGTTTTTTGCATTACATGAATTTTTTTAAATTTAAGTATAAACTAAAAGAAAAAACTATAAATAAAAAATACATATATATTTAATTTAAATAGAATAAAAATATAAAAAAAATACATAACTGATCTGAACAAAAGTAAACTTTTAACTTAAAAAATTAAGAAAATTAACTATATTAAAAAAATAAAAACTAATTTAATATATAAAAACAGACTTACATGATAAAGGCATTAGATAACTAATTTTCTTTGGGTTTTATAAGAGTTATGTTGTAGGAAAAGTGATTATGTTATGTTATAGAGATTCGTTTTGCGTGTCGAAGATTTTTATTTTTTTTTGCTTTGGTCTGTGATCCCACAAAATATTATGTGTAGGAAAATTCTCGTGATCATGTTAAATAATAGATAATAAACTCATATTCTTTCGCTAATAAAGTTTGGTTTAAATAATTGGCAAACCGTACTGCCGAAGATTTTTATTTTTTTTTGCTTTGGTCTGTAGTCCTGCAGAAGATTAACGAAAAGAAGAAATGGAAGTACATTTTTTTTTATAAAAAAAAAATAATAATAATAATTTTATATCATAAAAAATACCGACACCATTTTGTGGGGCCCGCAGCAAAAAAAAAAAAAAAAAAAACTTCGACACGCAAAACGAATCTCCATAACATAACACAATTATTTTTTCTACAACAATGTTTTTAAAACCCAAAAAAAGAATGAGCATTTGAATTGTTTTTGGCTTTTTATTTGAATCTTGGTTATGATCATACAATTATTTATTAGAAAACAGCATAAATTTGCAGGTCATTGCTGCTGAGTGCTGCCCACATAATAAAAACTAGAATAACATATATTATTATTAGATTATGCCACAATATGGCCCCTTCAACAGAAACAAAAAGGTCCACTAACATGAACAAAATATTCGGAGTTTATATGCGGGTAAAACAGACAAAAAATAAATAAATTAAATAAAGATAATCTACGAAACTAAGAGCAAACTAATGCTAGTTAACTGCTGCTTATATACGATTGATTATACCCCATCAGCTCCATTTGCTTCTACTATTTGCTGTGATCAGTAGGCAACATAATGCTTTGTAATTTAAGGTTGGGGATGCAATTCATTGCGTTGAATCTGCTGTGACTGTGACTGAGTCTGAGGATGCAATTCATTGCCTTGAGACTCTGTCTCTCCATGAGTATGGCGATTTTGAGGTATAAAATGTCTATGCTGGGAGAGCTGCTGATGCTGTAACTGGTTAATAGCAAGTTGTCGAGCCATGCAACTCGTGAGGGATTCCCCACCAAGTTGTGCAACTGCAAGCCTCAATCGCCGTACTTCAGCATCCAAGGTCTCTTTCAGAGCTGCCCAAATAACCACTCAAATTGTTATACATCTTTTGAAATACAAGTTTATCACCCTAGCATACTACGTTACACACTCATAATGCAAAAATAGTAACGAAATGAACTATTCCGTGCATTACTTTCATCATCCCCTTATTTTGCAAAATGTAAATCAATACTTCCCATCGCACAATCGCTCCTCCTCATCTTGGAATTCTACATGTACATGTACATAATTGCAAAGAGGCTGTTTCCTGGATTCGAACCCATGATCTTTCAGTCATGAAGGAACAGTTTTACCGCTGCTCCGGTTCGCCCCCTTTTACATGTACATGTACATGTACATGCAGTACAATATTTAGAGAGATAGGTCATGTGAAGATATTCATTCTCAGCACAAAACCAAGAGAGTATAGTGCGTTGAAGAAGGGGGAGGAGGAAAATGGAGAAATATACTTACAAGTTCAAGCTGCTAAACCGTAATGTCAATGTTTTCAAAATATGAAAATTCAAAGTTTCTATATTTACACGACAATAATTATATTGAACATGCTTAAACTAATAATTAACAAAATAAAAATGAGAGGAAACATCAAGCCAAACTACCAAAGTAGTGGATAACCACTTTAATTCCCCTAAATTATTGACAGAAGTTCAGATGAAAGTAACCACAAATAAAGAGAGAACATCTAAATTTGATAAATTAGTGGTTAACCAATAACAATTACTACTACAATACTATATTTGATAAAAACATCTGACAAGGGAGAACTATGGAAACCAGTTATGAAAGACACAGCTGAGAAGGGGTTGAAGGAAATAAAATTTTACTGAGTCTACCGAAAGTAATCCCCACCCCTTTATGGCTCCCCTTTTCTAAAATTTGAAAAGCATTTTTACCATACAATATTGACAGGAATCCACTTTGTATGGTAATAATGATAGTCAGTTTCAATTTTCCATTAAATATCTCAAAATATAAAACTTCATAGTTTTTATTTTTAACCTTTACCACCAGAGACCCCCAGCCCTTCCTTTTTCTCTTTTCTTGGAACAGATCAAGTGTCCCCATCTGTGCAAAAAAATGCAACTAAAACCAGATTACATTCAAGCAATAATGATATGCAGATTTGAAGGGGCTATCAGTATCACCATCAAACAAGGACAGTAAGAAAACAAAGTATTATTGCAAAAGGCCCTTGGATTTCAAATTTGCAAGCGTTTGCCAAGATGAATTCAGATGACTAGGCGAAGCAGGCAGATTTGAAAGGGGCGGAGACGTTCATACATAACGATGAAACAAATAATATGCCTTGAGAAACATGATTACGTATAAATATACTCAACAATGCCATAAGTGAATAATGTCATTACTAATTACATATACAATCCATTTACTAAAAACGAAAAAACGCCATTGTGCACGATCATAAAAACAGGTTATTTCTGTGGAAAATTCACCACTGAAGTGCCTACTTCAAATAAGGACTTTACACGATGGAATAAGTTAGAGCAGGTTTGACCTAACTAATAAGTAAATTAGGAGGAAAGTGTATATACAAACCATCTTTCAAATGAGACTGTTGTTCCATCGCTTGAAGCCTTAATTTGTACTCGTTGTTCTCATTTTTAAGCTCAGTGTTATCCCTCTAGAGACAAGTACAATAAGATGAGAAGAATGAGTAATAATATACATGATTCATAAGAAGAGGGGATATAAACTTCTCACAAAATATATCCACCTGTAATTTGGTAAACTGAGTAGATAATGTGGTTGTCTCTGTCTGAAGGGTTTGCACTTTATGCTCCAATTCAGTAATGTATCGCATCTTCCTCTCCTTTGAACGAGCAGCTGATTGACGATTAGCCAAAATCCTGAACAAGTATACAAGGGATATAATGAATTATTGGAGCTATAAATTTTTATTTTTATTTTTTCAAAAGTAAGGGACAGAAAGGAGGATGGAGAGAAGAAAAAATATCACCTTTTTGCACGCTTGGGATCAGAGAAGGCAACTTCAGCAAGTTTATCACTTTCCATTATTTTCTTCAGCTCCTCTGCACTGAATTCACCGTTTCCATAATCCCTGGTGGTTTCAGATGTTTTACCATCTATTGAATTGCTAGGTGAGTGTTGACCAACTTGATTTTTCAAAAGGGGAAGCTTAGGAGATCCATCCTCAATATGAAAGTTTCCTATGGAACTATCCAATGAGAAACTTCTCCGGTGCCGGGCACCTGGTGCAATGTCCCCATTTGAACTCCTCTTGATTCCTTCCCTTCTTTCCTCAAACCAGCTTGAACTTGCCCCCATAATACCACTTGTTTTCCCATTTGCATGACTCTCAACTTCATTATCACTGCTTTCAACTGTCTTTGAACCACTAGTTCTGCTATCCAAATCCTTATCTTCCATCCCAGAAAAGTTCAGATTATCAATGTTGTCCAAATTCATGAATTCACTAAACAAATCATCCGCACCTTCCTCTTTTCTCTCATTCATAGACTCGTCAACACGGTCCTCATCCTTAATCAACCCCTTTAACACTAACTGGATTGGCTTCTCAAAACCAGAGCTTTCTCCTGGGGGAGGAACCAATGGAGGAGGAGGAGAAGATTGCATAAAACCAGAGATTCCCAAAGGGGAATCACTGCTCGAACGCCTATGTCCTTTACGAGGAGGAAGTCTATGACCGCCATTGGAAGGAGCATGAGAGGAAACCAAACTTTCCTCCACAGACATATCTGTTATCAAAATCGAGTCATAAAAGGAGGTAGTAGCTGGTGAAAGACTCAATGGGGGCAAGGAATCCAGCGAGAAAATTGAGGGTTGAGACAAAGACCTTGAATGGGAAGACCCCAAAAATTGGGCATAAGGAGTTGAATGAGGGATATTAACATTTGGGTGAGAGGGTGGTATACCAAGTTTCTGGTTTGGTGGTCTTGGTACTTGAGGACCAAATGCAGAACTAGTTCGATGCATACCATTTTGGTCAACACCTTCCATTGACTTACTATGCTTCTATTCACAACTCACAACTATCAATTAAAACATGAAAAATGAACCAAAGCTCAAAATAACTTCGTCTAATAGGACAACGATTAACCCACAAATTTGTAAACAATCGAATTGACCCTATCAAAGGGTGTATTAAAGACAGTAGCTTGTGTACCTGGTGAGAACTGTGCAAAAACCCTACTTCGGACACACCTGAAACTTAAGAACTTAGTACAAAATCCGGTGGTAGAGGTTGTGTAACAATAGCAGAACAGTAACATAAGTGTGCTGTTTTTAGTGTTTGTGTTTTGACGACGAGGATTTGATTGTGTATCTTCTCCTTCTTTGTCTTCAGGACCAACAAAACAATCACTTATGTATATGCCTTAGCACTTTAACTTCGTTGGGACGCGGTTACTTATTCTTAATATGTTTTTTTTTTTTTTCGGCCCATCTATAAGAAAATATTCCATCAAATATTTTTTATTTGGTAGGTAATTAATTTCAAATCCTATCACATGAATGGAAATAGTAAATAAATTTAAACATAGATATGAACTCCCATTCAGGGCAATTCAATTACCAATTCTTTACATTTTTGTACTCACTGGTTAAGTGTTTATCAAAACTACCCTCGATAAATATAGTTACAATATCTTGGGTTTAATTTTGAAAATCTTCAAAATATATGTCAACTACGGCTGTCAAAATGCATCGGCTTGTCTCATAACTCATTTGATCTTAACTCAGCGTGGGTTACTGTCAAAAAAATTCACATGGTCAAATAAAGTTCTTGACGCTTTTGTCCTTCATTAACTAATTAATAATTATTTTGCTCCTTATTCAAAATTATCTATCAATTTGTCCGTCTTTAATCGATTAACTTGAAGATTTAATCGATTAAATGGTCAAAATTGAAGAAAAAAATGGTTGAGTTGAAGATTTAATCGATTAAATCTCCTTCTTAATCGATTAAATATCTCTCTTAATTAATTTAATCGATTTTATAATCGATTACATATCTCAAATATGCGTGAAAACATTGATTGAATGAGACAAACATGATATTAGAGGTATTTTGAATTTTGAATTTAATGTAATAGGAGTTGATTGCGATTTGTATTTAATAGGAGTTGATTGCGTCCTATTAAATACAAAACGCAATCAACTCCTATTAAATACAAAATGTAATCAGCTCCTATTAAATACAAATCGCAATCAGCTCCTATTAAATACAAATCGCAATCAACTCCTATTACATTAAATTCAAAATTCAAATAACCTCTGATACACGAAGAATTGATTGAAGATTCTACTAAGTATTTTTATGATGAATATACAAGACGGGAGGGGTTTGTTGTTCACCTTGATCGCTGTCATCGTTCCGAGGTTGACAATAGAATCACTTCGCGCCGTTTTTATGTAATAAGCAAGGTTTTCATGTGAGAGGTAGAAATGGAGTCTGTTCATGTAAATCAAATTGTTTTTCTTTTCATGTTATTGCTAAATCAAACCATCAACGGTGTTTGCATTTGCTTATCATATTTTAAAACCTAATAGGTTGGCGTACTATATCAAAAGGAAAGTAACAAAATCAATTCATGTAAATCAATCCAATTTCCAACAATCATTTTTTTGTTGTTGGTTTCTTTGTTTGTTTGGTTATTTATGATTGTTGATTTGCTTCATATGCATGAAATATGCTTTTGTTTATGGAGGAGATTTGACCTTTGTTGCCCGTTGGGAGATTTAATCGATTAACTTGAAAATTTAATCGAGTAAATCTTCAAGTCAATCATTTTTGTTAGTTTTGACCATTTAATCTATTAAATATTCAAGTTAATCGATTAAAGGGGGCCGATTGGTAGATAGTTTTCAATAAGAGGCAAAATGATTAATAATTAATTAATGAAAAGGTAAAAGGGTCAAAAAACCGTCAAATAAATCTCAATAATCAAGGCTCGCACGGGTCAAAAACCCTATTGATTAGGGTCAGCTCGCGGTCTATCCAAAATTATAATATCATAATTTTTTTTATCATATTCAATATATTAAAAAATATTTTAACAAATACATTTTTAACACTTTCTGAACATGTTTTGTACAAATTATAATTTTGTTATAAATCTTTTTTAATAAAATAAAATTTATACACAAATATACTAGTGAAAATATAAACAAAACTTTAATATAAGTTAAAATTTGATTACTACTTTTACTAAATTTATTATTAAATTTGATTAAGAAAAAGTTTGGCTCGCGACCCAGCCCGCTAAATTATAGGATTTTAAGGATTAGGACTAAAAAATGCCTACAACAAAAGGCGCTAATGGATTATGGTCAAATATAATATTTTACGGGCTGACCCGCGAACTTTAACCCATTTTAACATTTATAATGTTAACGTCTTATTTTGAGTGGATCTTTTTATTTTGATTCATTAGCCATAATAAAAAAGAAACGGAAAATATTATTTTTATAATTTGAATATATAAATAAATAAATAAAAATAGACCGATAAACAAAAGAACTCTCATTTTATCCCACTCTATCAATCATAAGAGCATAATAGTGATAAATCTCTTTCTTTCTATTCCAATTGGGAAATTTAAACAAATTTCTGTTTTTATTATTCAATTGGCCATAATTTAAGATCCATTTTGCACATAATTGATGTAAATTTCCTTATATAATCCAATTGGAAAATTTGTCTATTTTCTTTTTGTTGTTGATCTATTTTCAAACAAATTTTTGTTAATATTATCGTTTTGAACTTAACACAAAATTCGGGGGTGGAGGTTGTGTAACAGTAGCAGAACAGCAACATCAAGTGTGCTGTTTTAGTGTCTGTGTTTTGACGATGATGTGATTGTGTTGCGTTTGTGTGTCTTCTCCTTCTTTGTCTTCAGGACCAACAAAACAATGTCTTAGCACGTTAACTTCGTTGGGATGCGGTTATTTATTCTTAATATGTTACTTTTTTTCTCGGCCCATCTTTAAGAAAAGATTCCATCAGATATTTTTTATTTGGTAGGTAATTAATTTCAAAACTTGTCACATGAATTGAAATAGTAAATAAATTTAAACAGAGATATGAACTCCCATTAAGGGTAATTCATTTACCATTTCTTTACGTTTTCGTACTCACTGGTTACGTGTTTATACAAACTACTCTTGACAAATATAGTTACAATATCTTGGATTAATTTTGAAAATCTTCAAAAACGCCTTATTTTGAGTGGGTCTTTTTATTTTATTTTTTATTTTGATTCATTAGCCATAATAGAAAAAAAAAATAGAAAATATCATTTTTCACAATTTAGAAATATAAATAAATAAATAAAAATGGTCCAATAAACAAAAGAACTCCCGTTCTATCGTGCTCTATCAATCATAAGAGCATAATGGTGATAAATTTCGTTCTTTCTATTCCAAATGGGAAATTTAAATAATTTTCTGTTTTTTATTATTCAATTGACCATAAATTAAGATCCATTTTGCACGTAATTGAGGTAAATATCTTTTTCTAATTCAATTGAAAAATTTGTCTATTTTCTTTTTGGTGTTAATATATTTTCAAACAAAATTTTGTTAATATTATCGTTTTGAAGATAATAATAAGGGTGTCAAAATAAATAGTAGTTTAGATACATTTAGGGAGTAAAAAGTTCAAACAAATAAAGGGTATACATATTCTCTCATTTCCTTAACATGCAATTTTTTTGTTTTTTTGGTAAGCCCTTAACATGCAATTTTTTAACTCATTAAAATCAATCTATTAATTGTCAGGTTCGGCTGTGAATATCCAAGTCTATATTAATATTTTTTTCATAACTTTCGAACTTTTGTGTTATGGACATGCTCAGTGAAGATATCTTTATTTATTTATTGTTTTATTTTATTTTATCTGTTGGCTCAAAAACTACTTCTTTAGGATTATGTGAAAATAATTTACTATTAGGGTTGTTTGGTAGGAGTCTTTGTCCTAAAAACCTAGGCAAATTAAATAGAGATTTTAAGATGACAACGTTTGATAAGACTCAAAAAATAAAACAGGGTTTTATAATTCTCATTTAGCATGAGAATTTGAATTTTCCTACACACTCTTCGATTTCCGTGCCAACGTGGGTCCTATACATAATTTTTTCTAACACACGGGCCACACATGCTTTTTGTCTCTACAGTATGAGAATTCAATTCTCATGTTGAATGAGAAATATAAAATTCTAAAAAAAATGTTAGGAAAATTGATTATCCAGGCAACGTAATTTGTGTGTGAAAAATTGCAACCACGACACTGTGTTAGATTACCACATTGTAGATGGTAATTCTTGTTTATCTGGGAAGGAAAAAATTTAATTTCAAAACTTAATTAATTTTTCTGGTAATATTTTGCTCTACCAAATAATTTTTTTTCAATTTTACTATCAAATTTACTTTTCCACCATTTTCCTAGTAACTGTATTTACCTAGTTAAAAAAAAAAATTCACCTCTACCAAATGCCCCCTTGAGGTTGGTCAGTGGTGCACCGCACATAAAAATGGCAATTCAGGTTGAAACAACATCATATGAACACGAGACATTTATTTCGTAGGTTGACACGAAATGAAAAACACGTTAACTCCAAAACTGTGTTATTTATTATGCAAGTCAACATAACACGATGAGACACAAATAACTTGTTCACAACATTATAGGATACAAAATAAAACGTAAAAAAATGAATGCATGTCAATTTTGGATTCACAAGTTAACCCGAGACATGTCACGAATTTTTTTGTCTCAATTTTTGTCAACACAAATTTAAAAATGGATAAAATCAAATACAAACTTTTCATGTCGAGTTTGGGCCATGTTAAAAATTGTCACCCCTAGCCCCACCCGTCTTAATATTTTTGATTTCTTTTTATCATTGTATGAAAATAAAAGGAACAAATCAATTCAATTGCACCATGTGACAGAATCATATGCACAACATAAACCAATTCGATAAATGTTTCGATGTTATTATTACGTGTTTAATGTTTCTCACATTGTATGAGATGATTCTATTTCCTACACACATAAAAATGTGTGGAGTCGATATTTTCTTCTTCTTTTTCTCTCTTTTATTCACATGGGGTCCACATATTTTTATGTGTGTATAAGATATAATTTTATCTCCTACAACATGAAAATTATCAAACCCCATTATTATTATTATTATTATTATTATTATTATTATTATTATTATTATTGCAAAGGTCTCTGTAACATCTTCGATTATTAACCGATAAATGTTACCAACATATTTTGAATTCTAATTATTCACGTATGTTATACTTATGGTATAGTACAAAACTTCACAACTAAATAAAAATGTAAATTTTATTGGTGAATACTTACTCCTTGCATATACACATAACATCTGCTTTAAATTATGTCACCCGTATGTGTAAATATATATACACTTAATGAGATATTTATCCAAGAAAAAATAACAATTTAAAAGATCTTTTTGCAGAAGTATAGTGTTTCCAACAATATCTTAGCATGGAAAAATCATTCATGGTTTTAAATGAAAGAAGTTATTAATCTTATGTCATATAAGATAGATATCTTATGTAGGTGAAACAAAGTCGTTAGATCCACAATTAAAAAAACATATATATAAAAAAGATAAAATAGGCATTAGATTTTATGAGTGTGCAACGTAATACAATTATCTCATGTGACATAAGACAACTATTTCCCTTAAATGAATAATGCTAACACTATAATATTTTGAAACATTATATATATATATAGGGTTTATCATCTATCATTTAACATGACCAGAAAAACTTTTCTACACTCACAATATTTTGTGGGACCCGCAGCAAAAAGAAAACAAAAAACTCTAGCACGCAAAACGAATCTCTATAACATTACACAATCACTTTTCCTACAACATAACTCTTATAAAACCCATATATATAAATGATTTCTCTGTCAATGGATATAAATTATCTCCAGTGAGTCCAAAACGACGTCGTTTTGGGCGGAAATCAAAGTATTCTTGTAATTAAAATATATTGCAGAGTTATATTAGTCTTTATCATTATAATCGTTTAATCTTATAAACTCAAAACGACGTCGTTTTGAGTTCACTGGAAATAACTTTATCTATAGTGACTGGAGAAGTAATTTTCCCCATATATATATATATATATATATATATATATATATATATATATATATATATATATATATATTTATATATATATATATATATTGCCAAGACATTTTCATAATCTTGGAATTTTCTATTTATCGTATCTTTGTATTTTGCAAGGGCGTTTCCCCCTTGCCTCTTGTTGTTAAAGAATATGTTCCTCAACTCAAGAAACTCATTTTTTTAGCATGCACATATTTAGGTTATCTTCTACGAAGAATCTCAAAAATTCTGTAGGCAAACAAATATGCTCATACCTCTAAAAGAATCTCGTAACAAGAAATTATAAGTCATAATATATCATTACTTAAAACCGACATCACAAAAAAAGCAAGAACAATTACATTACTAAAGTAAATCTTTATTATATATATATATATAACACATTAATATAATGAACATTCAACAATAAAAATAAATAAATAAATGAATATATGCAGTTATGTACAATATTTATCACATATATGACATTATTCATGTATATGTTACTATATTCATGTAATGTACGGTAATTATAAATCGCAAAATTTTAAATGTGCTTAAATATAAATTATAATATATATACATAAATATATAATTACAATATGTAACAAAATAAACTGTAGAAAAATAAATTACTAAAATATTAATTGTTGAATTATAAATCAATGAATATATATTTACGGATATAATTATAAAGTATGAAAATATAAATTACAAAAATACAAATTGCCATAATATAAGTTGCCAAAATATAAATTGCAAAAATAAAAATTACTAAAGTAAATAACATAACATAAATTGGAAAGCGGTATCCCGTCGGGATTGATCAGGGGAATAAGAGAAAAAAACAAAATAAAAAGAAGTTATCATCACATCACTCTTAATATTCACTTTTATTTTTTCTTATTATCAAGCTTCCCCCACTCTTAATATGTTTATTTTTCTCTTCCTCTCGTTTAGTAGCGTTTTCTCTAAAATTTATTAAGACCATTTGCTCTTTGATTTCTCTCGATTTTTAAGCAATGATCAATGGTTCTTCTAGTTTCTTTCCATAGGAAAAACATTATCATGCCAATGAGAAAAATCAATAAAGTTATAGTAAAATATTATTTACTTAATAATCATTAAGAAAAAACATTTCCGTTGGAATGTCTTGGAACTTTGCTTGTTAATAACATGTGATTGGATTATGATTTTTGTAGTTTTGTTTATAATAATTTATGATTGAATTATATATTTTGAAAAAAATTTAATAATAATTTTTAATTGAATTATATATCTTGGATTGTTATTTGTAATAATTTATGATTGATTTATATATTTTTGGGGTAATATTTATAATAATTTATGATTGAATTTATAAATTTTGTAATAATTTGTGATTGAATTATATATTTTGAAATGATGTTATGAATGAATTATTATTATTATGATTTTACAGTCTCCGCCCATGTGAATTAATAATAATTCATGGAGATTAATTATTTGTTTGCTTTAGATTATAAAAGAATCATAGAAATATTATTTAAATTATAATTATTATTTGTTTAAAAAACATTTATAACCAATTAATGAATTTATACAAAATTTTCCATCAATGAATAATTAGTTATTACTATTATTATTACTTGACAATTATGAATATATTGATATATTAAACAATAATTGTGATTATGCATTAATTAATAAATTTAATTATCTGGTTTTTAAAGTAAAAGGGTGAGAATATATGTATTTTATAAAAAAGGAACGGTGAATTTTATTTTGTTTATTTTTGTTACAAAAAAAAAAATTGAATCAAGTATATTGCACCACAAGACGCAATTAGATAGTAATATCCATAATAAGGGGAGCCTCATTCCCTAATTGTGCCATGTGACACAATACGGTTGGCCCATTCTTTTTTCTTTTTTTCAAACAAAAAATGTGGAGGGAGTGGATTAACCACCAGAATAATAAATAATTTTTACCAAATCTCAAAATAGTGTTTTTGGATCATAAGAACCTACAATAAAAACAGCTCAAACTATGGTCGGGAGGATTTGTATTAGGGAAAAACAAGTGTAACATGAAAATGGTTTAGACTTCGAAAGTCGTGTTTTCATATTTCATTTTAATTTTTTTTTTAAATTATGGTGGGTCGCATTAGTTTTTGTGTGTATAGCATGATGAGACTAATATCCTGCAACATTATAATCATTTGATCCTTTGTATTATAGTAATAATGAAGAGTTTTTATTTCCTCCTTTAACATAACACAACAAACTTTCCTACACACACAATATTTTGTGGGGCCCACATATTTAAAAAAAAAATATGACACGCAAAATTAATCTCTATAATATTACACAATCATTTTTCCTATAACATGATAAACATAAATCCCAATAATGAATATTATAAATAGTTGAGATCTCAAAACTTTGATTTGGGTGCATGCAAAGATTCTTTCATTGAATAGGAAGATTGAGAACTTGGGGCAAAGCTTTTCTTTTATTTGTTTATCTTATACCCTCGAGGATACTAAATATATTGATTGCTCCTGAATCTCAATGGCGGAGGGAGGGAGGGGCCACTGCCCCCCCCCAAATTTTATGATTTTTTTTTTAATATATATATATAAAATAAAATTTTGTTAATATTATTAAATTATTTGTTTTAAAAATTGTATAGTATAAAATTACTCATCATGATATTATTAGATATCACACTATACTCAATCATTTTTTATTTCTATGGTTATTCCTTTATTAATTTTAACAAATCTTTTTTATTTCTATTGCTATTCCTCTATCAATTTTAACAAAATCTCATGGCCTCATATGTATCCCAATGAAAAAGTCCTCTCTCAATTTTAATAAATCTTCTCACCTCAAGTCTCTCATTATTTCTATTTTTTTATGAAATTAACAATGCTACTATTATTTGATTGTTTTGTTTCAAAATCCGTTCATATCATCCACATGTTTTGAATGTTTTGTTTCGACTCATTATCTTCCATGGATTAACATTTTTTTATACCGACCTTCGGTGTATTAATGTTTAGATAAATAAACTCATCTATACGAATCTTTTTTATTTATTTATTTGTCCAACACAATTTATTCTTTCAATTTGAAAAGCAATCCTCAATGAAACATTAAATCATTAAACACGTAGAGTATGAGTCAAATGAAGTGATCTTAATTAGCTTACCACCTTTTTGCTCTCTTTTCATTTGCATAATTGTATTTCTCTTTATGTAGTGGTTTCGTATAGAGAAAATAAATTTGCTCTAACTTAAAAGATTCACTCTTTGGGACAACTTGATTGTAGTTTTTTATTTTATTTTTCAAAAAATATGTAGTTAAAATCATTGTTTAAGTTAAGGCATTTTTTTATTATTATTATTTTAAACTACTTTTTATTTCAGTTGGACCGAGCAATAGTACATTTTTTTCAATCTTTCAAATATTGTTAAATGTTAATATTTTAGTAAGAAATTAACCAAATGAGTTCCTACGAGGTCAACAGGTAATAATATTATGCAAAATAAAAAATTAATTTTCGCCCCCCTCTCCTCTAATCCTGGCTCCGCCACGCTCCTGATGTGGTTCTTGTTTTTACTGTTTGGATGCGAATTTTTATGATAATATTTTTGCCCAACTAACGTTTTTGTTGCTTAAGAAGGAGACAGCCTCCACAACTGGATGTTGTAGCCAATGATGAAGATCTTCCATTTGGCTGAAATGCAAGTTCTTGCATTTCTATCTGTTGAAAATCTTGAACTACTTTCATGACTCAGAACTTTACTTTTCATTTTTCTTCTACAGATCCCGATACTGAATTTGTTAATGTTGTTTTGATATGCCTTTATAGTTCTGTGGGTGATGAGAAAAAAGAAGAGATATTCTTACTATCAAAATCTTCTACTACCAACTCACTACCTATTTAATAACTATTGGATCAATATTTTTTCTTTTTTCAAAAACTTTTTAATATTCTCTCTCTTTGATTCAATGGTGATTAGATAGGTAGTGAGTTGGTAATAGAAGATTCTGGTAGTAAGAATATCCTTCCTCGATGAGAAATACTATTTTACAGTTATCCCCGGCTTATATAGCAGGTGCTGACAATCTGTATAATCTGACATGCACTGTTGGCTGCATACGACTTGTACAAGTTACAGTGGGGATGCTTCAGTTATTTATTTGCTCGTTTTCGTAACATTGGTTGTCTGGTTTTATTGTATTGTTTTGCTTGTAATTTTCAAAATGTTGTCTTTTTTGGGAAAACTACGCTTATTACTCTCCCTTAAGTTTATCATAATAATGATTCGCTTCGAATTACAACCGAAATTACAATTTCCTTTTTTCCTTCCGTGGCTTTCCTTGCATTGCTTAATAATGACAATTTTCAGCCCTAGGTAACCAAACAAGATTGAAGCTAAAGCACGGGCAAGATAAGCCAAATCCCAGTTTCATATGTTGTCCATATTATATATGCTGGAATAGCTCTAAGTTTTGACAAATTGATTCTTTTGAAGCTCTCCAGTTTCCACAGATGCAGCCACAAGATTCAGGTATAGATAGATATACAGTAAAGAGAAAGGATGCGGCATCATAAATCATTGCGCACTTTGTAAAACCAACATTCATTCCAAGGAATATAATGAACAGTGCCCCGTGCCTTCCGTTTACAATTCTACATGCATGGAAAGAAGGGTTCGATTTTAACATAAGCTAATGCTTACAGCAACTAGATAATAAAGACAGGAAAATATGGCAACTATACTGAAGTTCATTTAACCATCACGCTATACATAGAAATACGTTAATCAAGCCTTAAGATTAGTTCAGGTGAACCAAGTCTTTTTGAGAATTGCTTAATCCTGTGATCGAACCTCAATAAGGTCCTCCACATTAGTCTGCCCTTTCTTCCCTACTTCAGATTTTAAATCTCCTTTGTAAGCAAAAAGAAAGACGTTAATCATCTTTTGGATAATTCGTTACCTCCTGTTGCAACCACCCATAAAAACTTACCTCATAGATAGAGGGTTCCAAGGTAGATGGAAAATAACATACATATCTGATAGATACATAATACATTCATACACAATTCTACATATTAACTCAGATAGGGTTTCAAGAAGACTAAGGACACGAGTCTCTACAGTTATTCGGGCTTAAGGACTCACTACTTATCCATCATGCAACCTTTTTACAAGCCATTGGTGACACCAGACCATTTCAGCAGATTAAATGAGGTACAATTGGCAAGGATGATTATAGTGTCATTTCATCAATCACTAATATAGCCAACACTATGCAGGATTATGCACCCTAATTATAGGTAATAAGGGCATACCCTAATCATTAGCTTCCCCTGAAGGACCTTTACAGTTACCTTATTTTCCTAGTTGTTCGGTTTGAGAATCCATAATTGATCACTAAAAGCTGTTTCTATTTATGTATCGCTGCCCCGGAGACAAAATTTCTCACAATTTACTTTATTGTGATGTACCGATTTGTACCATGTTTGGCCCAATGGTCCTTGAGGTCAACGGGGTTTGACAGATCATGACCTTCGGCTGCAAGCCGACTAAGCAGTTTATTGAAAGCACTCCCACTCATCTTTCGACCACCTACCCGAGCATGCCTCTTGTTGGGCACTGCTGGAAGTGGATACATTGACAGCGTTGTTGTGCAACAAGCAGACTGCCAACCCCCATTCCCCCATTTGTAGCACTGCCTCAGAACACCAGTACAAGAGCATACTGGCGCTGGCATGGTTGACTCATCATATGCCACTTGGTTCAACCCCAAGTCCTGACCTTTCCAATCTGCCTTTGACACCACTAACTGCTTGTTAAGATCATCACCTCCTTTACCATTTCCTGACCACTCTTCCACTCATGTGCCTCGCTAAACATCATCTTATTCAAGTCTTCACTCTCTCTCTTGACTTTTTTTGCTGCTTTCGAAGTCTTTTTATTAG